>JAGFMF010012242.1:1143545-1191897 GCA_019455555.1 Galemys pyrenaicus
CTCTCTGTGGTGAATCCTCTCACCCCCCCACACCTCTGGCCTGTACCCCAGTGCTTGTATGCATAAATAAATAAAATCTTTAAAAAAAAAAAAAAAGAAAGAAAGAAATGCTAGTCAGTACAACAGCTCTAACAATGTCCCAGAACCTGAGTTGCGGAGACTTGTGGGTGATTACTATGTGATGGATGCTGGCCTGGCGGTGGGGAGGCAGGGGTGGGTAAGACAGACATCCATCATCCCAAACCTTGGCAGCTGTGGTTTTGGCCTGTGGGTACCACAAGGATCAGTGACCAAGTCCATCCTTCTACAAGGTTAGTAAAGGTGAACTCTCAGCTGTGCCTAATCTCCATCGCTCTCTTCCTCTCTCCCTCTTTCCCTTCCCCTTCTTTCCCAGGCTCTCTCTGTGACCCCTGAGAAACCTACCAAGGAGTGGAACTGCATGAAGACCATGGACACAATGCTTACCAAGATTCAGCAGGGCCAATTTCACAATCCCATGTCCATTGCCCAAATTCTCCCTTCCCTGAAAAGCAAGACATACCTAGATGTGCCCCAAGTGTCTTGCAGGCCTGGTAAGAACTCTTAACATCTGCTTCTCCTCAGCTGGTAAAGTGGCAGCTTACGCTGGAATGATGTCTCGCTAGATGATGTTAAGCAGGATCTAGACTTGTGATGGTCATTACTACCACGCAGACAAAGGCATGTCTGACTGCCAGCCGCCACCCTGCCCTCAGAACTCAGCCTGCCTGCCTAATTCATTCAGCTCACGTTTACAAAGCACCTACCGTGGGTAAAGCACTTTGTGGGATGGCGATGATGAGGGAGGGTCCATGAGCCCAACCATCAAATAACCTATAATGTCACTGAGTCACGTGACAAATGTGCCGAACATTATGTAAAGCTGCACTCTACAAAGTCAGCCGACAGATATGTAGAAACTACATTTTAAAGCTACAACATTTAGCATAATAGAGTAAAAATGAAATAAAAATGGAAAGCACAGACAGTGCAAAAGCAAAGTGTAGCCAACCCTTGATTTTTTTTCTGGGAGGCTTAAGACAACTGATATTTCGGACACGTCTTAAAAGATCTAAATGTTCTCGCAGCATACCAAAGGGCAGGATGGCATCCTGGCATGTCACCTTTTTATATGAAATATCTTTATTCTATCCAATTACAAGGAAGTTCTTGAAATTCAAATACTGCAGGAATATGCATGGAGAAAGTGAGCATTCCTATTTAAAATGTTGTCACCGTAGAGGTAACTAGTGTTTGGTGTAGATTCCTCTTCTTTCTAGTTAAATACTAACAAAGTATGATTCATTGCAGGTTGCATGGACTTCCTAAAATAAGCAGAGGTGAATAAGTTCTTTGTCTATGTTAGTGCAAAAGCACCTGGCTCCCATCAAGCAACCTAACTCCACTCATTCCAGACATAGCCACATCCACCTCAGCCCTTATGCTGCTTCCCAGTAGTCTCCCAACCTTCGAAAGATCCATGGGTCCTTTCTAGATTTCACACGGGTATCCTGTTAAACGGTCTGAAACTTACTACCTCTGCTTCCAGATTCTTAGCATGAACAAAAAATCCTTAGCAACTGAGAAGTGTGAGTATCATATAAATGCATGCCTCGGTTTCCTTCAGCTTACAAATTCTTTCAACAAAACAAATGTTCATCGTAAAACCATCAGTCCTTCTGCTAGCGTACCTTCTCTAGCTCCCACTGGTTCCACAGAACAACCGCAGAGCTTACAAACTCACTGCCATTTCTGGACCTGTGTTCCGGGATGAGCTGTCAACAACTGAGGTTTACACCTAGACTCCACACGCCATAATCTTTAACAAATATGGCCTCTTGTCCCTTGACAGACCATGAGGTACAGCCAACTCAACCCAGCCCTCCCAGGCCTGTTCCCACCTCAGCATCCAACATCACTGTCACATACACCATAAATAACCAGCTGAGGGGGGTGGACCTGCTCTTCAACGTGACCATAGACGTCAGTGTGAGAAGAGGCTCCGTGCTTCTTGTTGTCCTACAGGAAGCTCAGTGCAAAAATCCCATTTTCAGGTGCGTGCGCATGTGGCTTTCACCACTCCCCCAGCTGAGACCTACCTTCCCATTCTTCTCTCTCTTTTCTTTTTTGTATTATTTTTCCTTTTATTAACAGGTTGTTATTTATTAGCCCCTTAAGGAGCCTGCAACCTAGTCACTAGCCAAGGCTTTCATGAAAAATTAAAACCATACAAGTTGATATATGATATTTTAAAGACAGGAATGCAAAGGAGAGAGTACACCGTGGATTAAAACAGTCTAGGAAGACTTGTGGCTTTGGACCACATTCCGAACGCAGGTACTTTCTGGAAGTATGGAAGGATGGTATTTTAGGAAGAGAGAATGGCAAGAACCAAGCAGTTGAGACAAAAATGAGCAAGGAAATCAGGGTCAGTGAGTAGCCAGTTTGACCACCAAGGGGAACACGAGGACATGACTCTAGGGATGAAGTTGTTAAGTGAGGAGGAGCTCATCTGGGGTGAGTGGAGTCACACCAGAGAAGAGTCCTCATATGACTTGTGTACGGGATGTGGGGGCCAAGAGAAGGAAGCTTCAAAACTGTTGTTAGGCGTGTCAGGAAGAAAGAATAGCTTTCAGGAAAACAACAACAACAAAACTCCTTTATATCTACTTAATTGTAGGTGTTTGAAACAGAAAACTAGGGAACTTTTGGATACATAGGTAGAATCCTAGAAAAAAGAGGTTAGGACAAGAGATATTGGGAAGTAACCACAGAGTGATTGCTGAAGTTAAGGAATCATGCGTAAATTGGCAGATACATGCTCCCAACCAAATCAGGAGACAGATCAAATTGTTCCCATTTTACAGATAAAGCCATGTAGGTCCTCAGAGATTAAGTAACATGTCCAAGACCACAGAACATGTAGCTCAGAGATGAATCAAGAGTTGACTGACTTTAAAGCTTATGTTCTTTCCACTGCCCTGGGCAGAAAACAGAATGCAGAAATTCATCACAGAGAAGAATATCAAACTTTAAAGGATGTTGATATATACAAAAAGAGGAAGTCATAGGGGGATACAGAGAAGACGAAGCCAGAGGAGGAGTAAAGAGGAATTACCAGATCAGGAAAGGAAAGGAGGACATCCAGCAAAGGAAAGACGTCACCCACATCCTGTAGGGACATGTCAAGGAGAGAATGACATTGAGTGATCTGTCAGTTCTGCTCCACAGGGTGAGGGCAAGGACAGGGTGCCTTCGCCATAGCTTCCCTGGCTTCTACAGAGTGGTCAGGATAAAAGCTCTTTTTCAAGAACACTTAATTTACAGTTAAGTTTCTGAATATACTTTCCTTCTTCTCTGAGCTTAGTTTTTAATCCTGCCTGATTTTCCTTTTTTCTGACTGTAAACATAATAAAGTCACAACCCACAGATTTTGAAAGGAAAAAGTATAAAGAAGAAAACAAAACATTTACAGTCCACCCACAATATATTGACTACTGACATGTTTTCATTTTGTAGGTGTTTTTCCTATGTGTATTACAAGTGCTGGTCATCCATCATAGACATGGGATCAGCACACATTTCATGTTAAATATGTAGTCTACATTTCCACTTAACATGTTTATATAAGCATTTGCCCATGTGACTGAAAATTACTGAAAACTACAATTTTCAATTTTGCATCACTGTAACTATTTAATCTTGAATACTCCCATCATTCACCCTATTTACCCATTCGACATCATATTTTTCAAACTTGTTTCTTGATTGTTTTTTTAAAAAATCCATTTCAAGTTGATTTAATTCTAAGTGAAATCGCTTCATATTTATTACTGTTTGCATTTTCTCTTTGAAGCATGATTTTATCACATCTCTAAAGCATTTATAATATCTCTGTCCCTTCATCTTAACTTATTATCTGACTAAAGTAAGTGCTAATCACATATAATTTTATTCTTGCAGATTTAAAACCACAATGACATCTTGGGGTCTTGTTGTTTCATCGATTAATGATATTGCTGAAAATGTTAATCATAATACATACTGGCAGTTCCTGAGTGGCAAAACACCTCTGAATGAAGGTAAGATAAGAAATCAGAGTATCTCCTGCATATGTTGAAGTTACACTCCTTCATTCCCATATATAATTCATTCTTTCATTGAGTTTGTTTGTATATATACAATTGTTAATATAGTGATAACATGTATATGTATATAATGTAACCGGCTGATTCTGTGGGAGGTGGGATGGTTACATTCACCTCCTGATTCTCTGTTTGTTTCCAGGAGTTTCTGACTACATCCCCTTCAACCATGAGCATATCACAGCCAACTTCACCCAGTACTAAGAAGGAAGTGCGTTTGCCCTCTTGTAAATGTCACAAAGGATAGCTGAAATTTTTTCACTTCATTTTAAATCTCCACCAAAAAAATAAATGAAGGACACCTACAATGCTATCATGTTTCTGGTAAAAGCATGGAAATCATTATGTAGAATAAATGATGCAAATTTCTCTGTGTCTCACAAATATGCAATTTTTCAAGGCAGTGGCTTCCAGTCATCATTTAGGGGTGAGGGTGAGGGGAGAAGGGAGAGCCCCATTGATATTTTTGGAGATTAATATGATCTTCTTCATTAATTAACAAACATAGTCACACGCTTTTATTTCTACAAAATCTTAAAAATTTCATTTCTCATACCAAGCATTCCTTTCCAAATCACCCAATAGAAACAAACACATACATGAAGTGACCAAAATTATTTCATAGGAAACTCCCAGCTGGTTTGGAACTAAGTAAATGATGCTAAGTCTCAATTCTCCCCTTTCATGTCCAATATATGTTTTGAGTAAAATCAAGTTCAAAATATATTTTTATATAATTCACATGTAGAAATGCTTTTAATAAACATAGTTTGATGCAATATAAATTTTAACATATTTGTGTATTAAATACAAAGCTATACCTTCACCCCACATTATATGATTTTCAATATTAAATATAATGCAGATCTATCAATATAACCTCACTTCATGTATAGAGTTGTGGATCTTTGAAAGTCAAACTTGAATGGCAGTCTTTGGATTTCTGCTCTTTAGCCCTATCGACACTGCTTTAAACTTCCTGAAGAAGGTATAAAATTTTGTTTCCAAAGGCTCAAAACATACTCTATACTTTTGACCCCCCTGTTCTGAAGACTATCCAAAGAGGAGAAGCATGAGAGAAGGATACCCCAGCGTCAATGTCAGCTGGAACGATCAGAAAATGAACCCCACACGTGCAGCTTCACACCAGCCCCTAACACAGACCACTGAGACTCCCCGTCACAGGTCTCCCACCTCACATTTCAAAGCAAAGACCTCTTTCAATAATTCGGGCCTAGGAAAAAGGTGTGAAGCACACAGGCTGAGATTTCTATCTCAAACATACCTATTAGAAGGTTTCATATATGAAACCTGCCCAGTAATTAACTGCGTGTGTCCCTTTGCACTGCAAGGTCAGGGGACAACAGAGTGAGGTTGGCGTTGGACCTGCCTTGACAAGGAACAAGCTTTGAAGCAGCACTAAAAAATAGTCTGCGCATGCTCGTGATTAGGTAACGCCTAACGCCTAAGCCCGCCGGTGGTTAAGGTTTCAGCCCTTTCCTGACCCCTACTGGCCATGGCTGGTAAAATCTAAACTTTCCTTAGGAGAGTTGTCAATGACAATTTTAAGAAGATGAAGGGGAGATTGGAGACATTATTATCAAATAATTATATGCCTTTAATTGGATTATAAATCACCTATAGCAAGTGCATGATTGACGCCCACACACCGATTAGGAAGTGGAACAAACATACGAAAACTAACCTATGACCTATGTACATATATTCACTAAGACTGAGAGAAGTCTACCTGAAACCAATTTAAGTTTGCCCTACTCTTTCCCTGCTACTACTTATCCAAACCAACTCTGCAAGGTTTTTTTCTCCCCCCAATCATTTCTTTCTTTTTTTAAAATCATTGCTTTATGGCACTGTATATGTTTTAAGAGTATCGGTTCACACTTCTCAAATCTGTGTTACCAGACAATACCCACCACAAAATACTCATAATTCTCCACCACAGTCGCTAGGGCCCACCCTCCACCTTTTGCTTCAATCACCACAACAATCCACCCCCACCCCAGTTCTGTTGTCAGAACCCACAGGTTTGGTTTGTTGTTTTGTTATTTTTTGTTTGTCCATTTGGTTCGTTTCCTTATCTTCCACATATGTAAGGCGTTTTTGCATTTTCTCAACACTTTAAAAAAAGAAGTTTGTGTTGTCACTCCTAGTGACAGAAAACATTCCTATTTCAGTAATTAAAATGTCCAAGGTGGTATAAGACTCAAAACCCTGAATTTAAGGTAAATTTGTAAATTTGTCTACTTTAAGGTAAAGTTTTCCTTTCCTCAGCAAAGTAGTAGTGGAAACAAAACTGGAAGACGGGGGCGCTATTTCCTTACTTTGCAGTTTTACAAGTCAAACAAGATCTTTTCTGCACCAATCGCTCACCTTTCTGACGCACCTGTTTCTGATCTCTCTAGGATGACGAACAGCCATGGCACCTGTCACTGAAGCCGGTGTGCGCTGTTAATTTAGCCCTTGATCCACCGCAGGTTCTTGTATAACAAAGCTGTAAAAAAGGAATTCACAGACCCTTTAGATAAATAAGCAAAAAGAAGCAAACTTTAGTCAAGAAAGCAAAGAATGGTTTATTTTAAAGGAAGAAGGCAAAGACTTCCAGGTATGCTGCACCTGGAAGGGGCAAAGAAGCAGGTGTGTATGAGTACTTAAGCCTTCTTTTCCTATTTTAAAATCTAAGCATCCTACTTTGTGACTGGCTTTCTCCTAGTGTCTCTACTCCTCCCCGGAGATGAGCCCTTTTCCCAACTCTTATCTCAGAGTTTCTTCTTTTGCCTCCCCTGTCCAAGGTCTCACTCTGTCAAGTGTTACTATCCTTGTTTGCTTAGTACTCCTGGACTTTCTGATCTCATCTCTGGAGTATGTTTTGGTTAGCACCTCTTAGAACTTATTGTCCTTTTCTCAGAAGTCTCAAGTCTTCCCAAGCCCCTGCCTGTACCGTTGTCCCTGAAGCTGCCTACTTAACCCTAATTTGCCCTAGGGCTCAATAGGGAAGTTAAACTCATATAGAAGCTAATATTAACAAACGCCTTGAGAAAGTTCTGTGGGCTTTCTGGAGCAAAGAGGTTTCACGTTGATTGATTACAATAATTAGTTAGGCTCTGATAAGCAAAAACCCAAATGTAGCACTATATTGTCCATTCGCTGGGTTCTCTGGCATCACAAAAACTGCTCAAATTCTGATTCTACTGTTTATCTGCTACGTGATTCTCAGGAAAACTCTACCCTTTCATCCTCTGAATGGAATGTGTAAACTGGCCCTAATGACTTACATCTCCCGCGGATTTGTTAGGAAGGCAAACCGCCATGAGACATTGCAAACGCCCCGCAAATGTCAAGGCAACATTTTCCTAATGTCTTGGGAGGGGAGCGTCCTAGAGAAAAGGCATGAGAATGATTTGTGGGTGAACTCCGGCTTTTTCAGCATGGTAGTCAGCGGAGAAGACTCGTGTCGTGGCCGCCTCTATTAGGGAAAGATTCCCAAAGGAATGGGGACCCCGCAGGGCCAAAATGGCTCCTGGCCGCGCGGGCCCAAACCGCTCCGGAACTCCAGCTCCGAGGCGCGGTTGCTCCCGCTTCCGTCGGGACTCCGTCCGGGGGACCGGCGCCGAGACCGCTTCCGGCGCAGCCGTCGCGGGCCGGCGCAGCTCCCTACTGCGCTCTCGTACTCGCGCGGAGGTCCGCGGCGGGCGTGGGGCCATGTGGCCGCTGCTGATTCGCGCCAGCGCGCCGCTCCTGCGGGGCCCCCCGGCAGGTCAGATCCCCTCGGCCCCTCAAGACTGCCCCCGTGCGGCCGGCGCCCCAACCCGGGGTCTCGGAGACTGACTCCGCCGGCGGTGGCTGGTTAGGGGCCGCGCTAGCCCGCCGCCCTAGGGGTTCGTGCAGCGGGTCCCAGCGCGTGGGGTCCGCACCCGAGAACCCCGGGTGGCCCTTTGGCGGGGGGAGTGGGCGTTTGCGCCCAGGGAGTGGATCCCCGCCGTCCCCTGTGATCCGGACGCCTTTGGCCCAGGGGAACCCGGATGAGGCAGCGTCCGTGCGCCGTGTAACTGACTTGGTTTTGCAGATGCGTGGGCCGCCCCGCCCTCCTGTGCCGGCCTCAAGACGCTGCTCCCGGTGCCGACTTTCGACGGTGAGCGCTTGTCTTTTCTTTCATGGACTCCTGCAGAGGGTCGGTGACCAAGTAGGAGCGCCCGGTACTTCCAGGTCCACTCTTTGCTAACTACGGACCAAGCCTTGCCCCTCCACAGCAGCGACCAAACGAGGTTCCTACTCTTGCACAGCAGATGAGTGAAGAGCTGCCCCCACACCCCCAACCCCCATTGTCCCCCACCAGTGTGTGCCCCGGTTCCACCGTCAGCCAGGGCTAACTAGCCTCAGATTGGGACTTTTGATCTTCTTTACAAACGGGGTTACAGCTACGCAGTCATTTTACGATATTACGTGAAAAGCGCTAGATATTATGTGAAAAGCATCATTTTGGTAATTGTAAACGTTTAACTAAGCCACAATGTCCTGAGTCCGGTTTACCATTTCGTAAAAAAAACTAGGTATTTTTGTGTACAATATAGTATTCTGTCCCTTCACCCCATTAGTAAGGGAAGAGATGTGGTATTTTTTTTTTAAGAATTAAAAACAAAGGTGCTGTACTGTCTGACTTTTGCTTTTTTTTAAAGTGGATGACCCTAGGCCAAGTTAGAAAATGTCTCTCAACCTCAAGTTCCTCTTCTATAAAATGCAGATTAAACTACCTGCCTGTCGTGCTGCTTCTTGATAATTATGTGGGTGTGTTTATGAGTTCATTATTTGGGCCTTTGATAGATGTGTGTTTAATAAACGTTTGCTAAAGTTACCTCGTGTTACTCTGTGACAGTCTCATACTCTCTACCTTCCCAAACAGTCCTTTCTATAGTTTTTGGCCCAGAGTAGGCATTTAATAAATGCATTTTGCTTTGAAAATTAAAACTTTGCTGTCTTCAGGGGTTCAGAAACCTTCATGTTAATCATTTGTCATTGGCAAAAGACCACTGTCAACAAGAGCCCGCAAAAGGAAACCCTAGTGTACTTCTGTGGTGACTTTGACCTCACTTTTAAAATTTTCACCTATTTACTATAAATCTTAAAGGAAATGAATCTCTGAGCTGTGTAGTTTTACTTAATCTTGGTTTTCTCTGTTCCTTGTAGATGTTTCCATTCCTGAGAGGCCCAAACTCAGATTTGTGGAAAGAGTACCACTTGTGCCAAAAATAAGAAGAGAACATAAAAACTTGAGAGACATCCAGGGACCTTCCACTGAAGCTACTGAGTTCACAGAGGGCAACTTTGCAATCTTGGTGAGTTCATGTACAGAGTGGAAAGCAGGGATTAGCAAAAGTTCATACTCGTGAGTGAGTTCTAGTCTTTTCTGCCACAGTTTTTATTTGAACTGCCACCAGTTGCTCTTTAAACAAATGTGCATTACCCAGTAAACATTGGAGTTATATAGCCTTTTTTATGTAGCGTGAACATATAAAAGCAGAAGAGGCTACCTAATTTACCCTGTAATTAGACCACAAGATTTTCTCCACTCTGGTAACAGCATAACCAGGAATTAGGATGTGGGACACTTTTCCTTACTTACTGACAACACAGGTGTGGGCTGGGATGTGTTTCCCATCAGCAGCGAGTGAACCGTCTTCCCCACGCCTGCGTGATCAGCCGCTGCCAGCCTGTTAGAACCTCAGCCCGCTCCCTGTCCCTTACTCTGCTCCAGCCATAATGCATCTGCTCAGCTCGCCAGCCTCTGCTGCGTGTTTTCCCTTGGCTAGTTTTTACCATTTAGCCTTAGCTGTAAGTATGATCTCCTCGAAGTGGCCCGTCTTGTTCTTACTTAGCCCTGTACCCCAGACTTTTCCACCATGATACTTCCTAGAACCTTGATTTTTACATTCACAGGCATTATTGAAGCCGCTGTTCCCATAAAAGATGTCTTAAGTCCCACATGTTTCTGATTCTCCCATTTACTTCTAGGCACTGGGTGGTGGTTACCTCCACTGGGGCCATTTTGAAATGATACGCCTGACCATCAACCGCTCTATGGACCCCAAGAGCATGTTTGCCCTGTGGCGAGTACCGGCCCCTTTCAAGCCCATCACGCGCAAGGGTGTGGGGCAGCGCATGGGGGGCGGCAAAGGCGCCATCGACCACTACGTGACACCCGTGAAGGCCGGCCGCCTAGTAGTGGAGCTGGGCGGGCACTGCGAATTCAAAGAGGTGCAGGGCTTCCTCAACCAGGTGGCGCACAAGCTGCCCTTCCGGGCCAAGGCGATGAGTCGTGAGACCCTGGAGAAGATGCGGAAAGAGCAAGAGGAACGGGAACGAAACAACCAGAACCCCTGGACCTTTGAGCGCATCGCCAGTGCCAACATGCTGGGGATACGGAAAGTGCTGAGCCCCTACGACCTGACCCAGAAGGGGCGGTACTGGGGCAAGTTCTACCTGCCTGAGCGTGTGTAGTGAGGGCATGGCGTGCGCCCTTAGTCCTCAGCTGACTGGCGGCGTGCAAATGTGATTTCTGGGAACGGAAACCTTGATTTCTTAAAGTGCATTATATTTATATTAAAGGCTGAGTACCACCTCAGGATTTAACTTCTCCTTGGTCAGTCTTGATTAAGGTGATTAAGAATGACTGAGAAACAGGCCTGATGGGCTGTCACGGGTCGGGGGTCTGGCTCTCCTCGCTGCACGCTGTCCTCAGGGCAGAAGCAGGGGTCTGCATCTCCGACCTGGGACTTACCTGTATTACCTTTTATATGTTCACGTCAGACGCTAGTTCCTAACATGCTTACTAGCTGCCAATACAAACTACATGTTTGGGTGCTCGCTTCGGCAGCACATATACAAACTACACGTTTGGGGGAAAGCAAAGAAAAACAGCAGTACACAGGCTAATTGACTCAACGGGCATTTGCGCCCAGTACACACTCGTCTCACCCAGGGGAGGGCGTGTCGGACAGCAGCAGGGAACATCCCCTTGCCTTGTTGCAGAGGGAACTGACAAAACCAAAAGTCCGAATTGTGCGGCCTTCCCTAGGTCTGAGAGTCTCCTCTCCACGGGAGACTGTGAGGCTGTAGGACACTCACTCGATGCATGAGGGGCCCGGGACCCACCCCGCCTTGGCTCCAGCTCCCGGGCCGATGGATTTCTGAGCTAGCTTAAGTCCTGCTCTATCCTCTGCTCTCTCGCCCTGCTCAATTTAAAGGAAATAGAAACTGATGTAAATACTAACCATTTGCTTTTGAAAGTGGATAGGAAACTGCACTGACTAAAATGCCAGTTTTTACCCCTTTTAAAAAAGATCTATGGCAAAGGAAGTAATTGCCCTTCAAAAGTACAAATTTACCTGGCAGTTACGGGGTCCTTCAGAATTACACTCTGATTTTTTAAAGTTCGTACAGTGACCCTCTCCAAGCTGTGCGCTCACATCTGCACCTTGAGCAGGCGGGGCCTGGGGCCGCTTGTTCACACTGTGGGCCAAGGAGCCGGCGCAGGCCGACGGCGGGAGTCGGGTGAGAGGGACGTGCGTCGATGGCCTCACTGCCTTTCTGCTTTAACATCGTTGTCTCCTTGTGACGGCTCATGGAACATGGCAGTGGTGATGGCTGGGCGTCCAGTCACCGCGTACACCTGCTCCTTCTAGGTTCGTACTTAGCACCGACAACCCACGGACACTCATCGCAGAGCGAGGCGGCTGGCAGGACTCCACCGCCCACAGAGGGGACTCGATGTCTGCACTGCTAACGGAGCTCCTGTCATATTTCTGCCCAAGTGGGTCAGCCGTTCCTGGGCATTTTACATCGCCTCAGATACCACTGAACTATGCCCAGTGATGGCTTAAAGGGCTTAAGCGTCAAATCCAAGGACTTCTCCGTGAACAGAGTCAGAGCTAAATTATAGGTAATTAATCAACAGCTACTTGTGTAGTGCAGCAACCAGCGCCACATCTCAGCACTGAGGTACTGGCAGCTCGGGATGGCAGTGGGCGAGACACCTTCACGTTAGATGGAGACCCTGAGGAGGACTCAGGTGCAGGGCTGGCCAGAGGGGAGACCCAGGAGAGCAGAGGTGACAAGTGCCCTGATCTTGATCGACTTGGAGCAAGGTCCTGAGGGTTGGCATGCAGCGACACCTGCGTCTTCACGGCCACAACCTAGTCCAGGCCTACGCTTTATTTCCCGACGGTACTTGCAGGCTTTTTTTACCCTGCATTCCCTCCTTGAGACCACCTTCCAGCACCACATTGCCGCACTCCCTGTTCCTTCACCGCCCCACTGTCCACCGGATCCCGCATGACTTCTACAGGTGGCTGGTGGAGACACAGGCTTCAGAATGGAGAGAGGGGTAGGTGTTGGATTTACAGTGGTGAGTGGTGGCCCCACAGGAGTGGTAGAAGGGTAAGGAATGTCCACCGAGGGTCCGTCTGTGAGGACTGAAGGAAATGATAGAAAAATGAAGGGGGAAAATCCTACATTATACAGCAGGATGCTCAAGGTCAGGGACGGCTCCCAAGGCTGTGCTAATCTGCCCTGACCTTGAAGGAAGGCGATTCATTTACTTTGGATTTACCATGTAAACTTCCAGAGTTCAGGCAGCTGCTAATACCAGAAGTGAGTCTCCTGTGGCCAGCCCTAGGCGCTGAGGCCCAGTTCCGCTGGAGGACGTGCATGTGACCATTCTGCCGCCAGGGTACAGGACAGACTGCCACCTACAGCCCCCACCTACCTACGACCGGCTTCTCTCTCCTTGGCCTCGGAAACAGCTCTTCTTCGGCAGCCCAGCCCTCATTCCAGTACCTACCCCCACCCAGGCCAGGGCACCTGGTGGCCAGCAAGGCCCCACAACACGAGAGTTGGAACCCACCCGCAGATGGCTCACCTTTTCAGGCAAAGATGCCCCCGATGGTAGAGGCTAAGATGATGACAAGGACAACACAGCAGATCGTGATCATGATCTTCTTCTGCTCATCCAGATGAGGAGAGAAAAAGCACATGAGAACATCAGCACTGGTCCAGCATTTCAAAGGGAGGCGAGAGGCCCTGGGCATGGGAGAGGGTGAGGAGGAGGGAGATGGATCTGGCTTCGAGAACTCAGAGCAGCAGCCGTCCTGGGGTCACTCACACGTTCTGGACACTACGTCCTCTTAGAGCCAGATACTGAGCAAGCGAACAAAATTCTTTTGCAGTGAGCATCTGAGATCCAAAACCCAAATACAGTCACAATGCCACTCTGTGTTGAACCATTTTTCAAAAATCAGAACTCAATCCACCTGACCCAGCATAGAATCTGGCACCTTTTGAACCCCTGAATCAAAACCGCCACATGGTGGTGCCCCATCATGGAGTGTGGGCAGGGAAATCGAGGCAGCACTGTTTCACAATCAGTAGAAATTTATTGTTAAGTTAGCAATAAAATAATCAAGTTTACATTAAAAAATACAAACAACAATAAAAACCCCTTCACTTGTGTCCCAAGCTGTAAGCCCCAGGCCTCAGCTCAGGAGAGCAGCCTGCAGTCACAGCTCGCCTGCCCTCGCTGCTGAGGGGCCCACGCCACGTCACAGCCACGGGGAGAGCCCGTGGCTCTGTCAGCGCCGGCGAAGACTGGGAGCGAGCGCCTTCGCAGGGAAGCCAAGGGAGCGCTGGGCAAGGGTGCCCACCCTGCCCTAGAAGGCACTTAGATGGAACCCGAAATAGCAACTAGGGGGGCTGGCAGAGACCTCCAGGGAAGCAAGATGATCCTGGGTCAGCAGTCACTATGCTGGAGACTTCCCCAGCTGTTGCTTCCTCCCGGACAAGACTTGTCAGATAAGAACCATCAAGCTTATTCGGCCAGTAGCAGGAAGCATTACACGCCGCTCCGGTGGCCCAGTGAGCTCAGCCCTGGGGACAGGCCCTCCCAGGAGCACATGAAGGAGGCTGAATCGCCGTGGGGTGATCTCAGGACAAGCCGGTGGAGCCTTGGCCGCAGGAGGGGAGAAGTGTCAAGAAGTCTGTCTGCTAAGCAGAAAAACTAAGCGGGATCAGCTTGGCCCTCACCCCGAAAATCTGACTCCCCAGCACTCACCCAGAAAACAGCACATTCTCCAGGAGGTGCGAAGATCACATTTCCACGAGGACTCATTTGCAGGCAAGCAAATGTCTAATGTAGCCTAGTTCAAGGGGTGCGTGTGTGTCTGTGCACAAGCTTTGAGGTTGTTATATCCTGTACTCTGTTCCCACTTCCTGAGAGACACGTGCAGACAATACATACATCTCAAACACATCATGACAAAAATACCTCTGGAACACAGGAGATGACAACTAAACATCGGCACCAGTCTGGCGTCTCCAGAGCCTGAGACTCAGCACCTTGTCCCTGGTCCAGTTTTAGGTGCCTGGCTATTTGCGGCCCCGAGGCAAATAGCCACTCACAAGTGAACAGCCGGTTTCCAAGACACACCTGGACACAAAGACCAAACCCTCAACTCTGACTGACGGTCACCCCGAAGGACACCGTCATTCCGGAGACCCTGCCTGAGTGCACAAGAGGACACAACACAGAGACCGAAGCTGGCCACGGGCAGAGCATCATTAAGGCTGAATTTCCAGCGGGTCCGCTGCTAAGACCGAAATGCCATCTGCTGGGTGCGCGCATTTCGGGACTCAGGGACAACACACGGTGAGGACTGGGCCGTGCCAGGACACTTGGCGGCGGGCCTTGGGAGTCCCTTTGCTTTGTGAGAGACAGTCCCAAAAAACACACTGTGATATCCGGGAGAAGATTCTCCGTGAGGTAGAAAAAGCGCCTTGGGACGGCCTCCCGCTGGCTGTCCGGGTGCACAGTGGGGGCACAGGGCAGGGGGCACAGGAAGGGCTGCTCGTCTGGTCCAGGGCGGCGTCAGGCTCATCGGATGCCTCCAGGTCTATCTGTCTGCGGGGTCAGGTCCAAGGGTGGCGGCAAGGAAACCAGCCGGGTGCCCCGGCTCAGGAAGGCCGTCCAAACTGCATCTCCATGCGAAGACGAGGGAGGCCACACCAGGCTGGAGGGAAACCAGGCTCTAAGAGGTGGGGGAAGGAGAAGCGGGTCAGCGCACAGGACGCCTTGAGAAACAAAGCTAGGAGTCAGCACCAACCCAGAAGGTGGCGGGGAGAGCAGAGCTAACGGTAGGAAGCAGAGAACGGCAGAGTCAGCACCACTCGGGAACTCCAGACACACTCAGGACAAGCGCCAGAAGTGAGTGTTGTGCTCTAGAAGGGGGGTGGAGAAACCTTGGGCCTTTTAGAATCCTTCACAGGCTGTCACACACCCATGGAAGGGTTGGAGTGCGGGGGGCAGGAGGTTGGTAATCAGTCTGAAAACACCTGTTCTCTGCAGGGCCCACACCAGCACCCTCCCAGTGCAAGCCTCAGAAGCATTGTGGTACCTGAATCTGCTATGCACCCCTCACTTCTTTTATTTTTCTTTAAAGATTTATTGTTATTTATACATACAAGAACTGGGGTGCAGGTCAGAGGTGTGGGGCGGTGAGAGGATTCACTAGACACAGTGGGGAGCAGAAGAGGTGGATTTACTGAAATACACTGCTGAGAGGAGCAGCAGGCGAGACAGAGGAGGTCTGCTGCGCCATGTGGGTCCCTCCCTGGCCAGGAAGCTCACTGTGCTGTGGACTGAGGCTTACGGAATCTTGGGGATCCAACTCTTGCTGCAGTGACTGGTGCAGCTTGATACAGCTGAGACTTTAACCCCTGGACCACCAGGGAGGCCCGCAGAGGGCTCAGCACAGAGAACATGGCAGTGCAGGGGCTGCTCTGCGCACTCCGCCTACAGCTGCGCAGGCTTGGGGAAGCGGCTTAATTTCACAGCGGCTACCAAGAGCTTCACCACCTGAAGATGCTACTGCTGCTACTCCGAGCAGCTGGCGCACCACTGGGGAGTGCAAGTGTACACTTCCTCCAGGTCAAAGACCTCCCTCCCCAGGTCCCACAGGAAGAGGGGTCCCAGACCCAGGAGCTGGCTCAAAAGCCCACAGTCAGCAAGACAGCTCAGCACAACAACCGAGCATTCTGGAGGCCGGGTGACTCCCCTAAAACAGTGGACTGAGTAATCTCAGGTTAAAAAGAATGACTCATTTACATTCTGAATCCCTGGAATTAAGAATGGAAAGGGGCTCACTACGAAGCTGCCATCTTCACCCGAGGATACGGGAGGATAACGACACCTGAGCCTTTTCACTCCAAGAGCTTTTCCAGTGAGACAGTTAAGAGCCAGAATAAAGCTCAAACTTCACAAGAAAAACAATCAAGGACCAAACTCCAAACTGCAGGGGGAGAAAGAGCCAACCAACCACTGCCTGTGAGAGGCTATCACCTGCCGCTCCTCTGTCAAGGAGAGGCTGACTGCTTAGTGCTGTTGTGATCTGGCCTCAGCCCAGTCACACGGAGGGGAGGGCGGGAGGAGAGGCCCAGTGAAGCCAAAATACTAGGAGGGCCAGCTCTGAGCCCAACACAGTAGAACGTGTCAAGTCTTTAAAAATAAGTCTGTTACCTTAGTAACCCAGCTCGTGTAAATTTATAATGAAGAGAAAGAAGAAAAACAGACAAATCAGCCATACTGCTCTAGCAGAACAATAACCTCAGACACTGGCGATATGTTAAGGGGCTGAGAATACAGCTGACCTTGAACAGCCTGGCTGTGGGTTCACTTACACGTGGATTTTCTCACCCACAGGTTACAGGGATTCAACCAACCCTAGATGTCGGTTGGTCGGTAGTGTGGAAATGAGGGCAAAACAGTGAGTTCTACGGGTATTTTCAACAGTGTGGGCCCAGCCCCAGCCCACGTGTTGTTCCGAGGGTGAGCTGTGATGTGGAATCATGCTTGTGACTTTGTAATTGGGTACGAATAGATAATCTGAACTAAACTAGGCCAAACTACACCTTAGCATGTGAAAATGCCACAAGGATTTTGGCGATAATGTTAACTCTTTTTACCATTTCAATAATTTGTAAGTCTATTTTCAGACAGTGCATGTTATAGCTTATCCAGAAAAATATTTACACAGTCAGAGAAGCCTCAACGGTCCCAACGACTAGGTCATTCTGACTGGGTTACTGTTTTGCATGAAACTGAGTCAGTGTCAGTTCTACAATTTGACTGTGATTCTAGAGGAAGAAATAGCCTGGATTTTAAGGTCACTCTCCTCTAAGGCCTACGTCATGCAGACAATGAGCAACAGCTACTTTATTTCACAAAGAAAAACTAAGATGCGCAAAGGACTGTCCCATGTTCACTGCTCTGTGTTTGAACTTGGAGCTGTGTTTGACACTCAGCCTCACTTCCCTCTAAGCCTCAGTGCCTCACCGATAAAGAGCACACCGAGCTCCTCAGGGTACCGTGAGGACTGAGTGGTAGGTGCATGAGCTGTTAGCACATGGCCGCCCACAGCTCAACATCAAAACACAAGCTCAGGTGTCACTCGTGATCCACCCAGCCAGCTGCTAACAAAGCCCACAGACCCAGATCCCAAGTCAAAGCTTCAGCCCCACTGAAAAGGACCCAGAAAGCCAGTGAGACTTCAGAAGACAAAGTCCAGATGCAAGACACAGACTGTGCCCAACCCAGAAGCGCGCTGCCGTGAGCAAGAGCGCAGAGGTGAGGAGCCGGACGTGCCGGGAAGCGGGAGGAGCAGCCTATGAAACAGCGCAGGCAGATGCCACGGGGGGGCGAGTCCCGGGGGCTCGACCAGACCCCAGAGCAGGCGGCTGAGACGGAAGGTTGCACAGGCCCCCGCAGCTGGAGGAGCCCGCGTGTCCGAGACAGTCACAGAGCAGTGTGGCCCGAGTTCCGGGGGCTGGCCCAGCAGCCCCGAGTACCTTGGTTTACTTACATGCCAGTGCCGCAGCCTTTCAGCCACCCTCACTACAGCCCAACGGAAAGGCCAATGACCAAGGCCAAGATGCCCAACAACACAGCTACTATCACAAGGATGATAATCAATTTCTGGAGGGAGGGATAAGAGAAACAAATGAAAAAACAAGTATTATTACGAACAACCCAAAAAACAATCATCATTCATCCGAATCCCAACCCTTCTCCCGTCTGCACACAAAGAAGCTTATCGGCCCAAACGAGGATGGTTTTACGTCTCCTCATAGACATCCTGGCCGGAGGCCCTGTCCTCGCAGCGGTCCCAGCCAGCAGTGCCAGCCTGGGGTGCGGGCTGCAGCCAGCCCAGCTGAGGCTGCGCACACCGGGGCCAGCCTGGGGCCGCCAAGGGCGAGCCCATGGGACCGAGACGTAAATGGCTGATTTCCCGTTTTCAGGGGGTGAAGACACTTCCACACGGTCCTAATCTCAAAGTTCTGTCTGTCTCCTTCCCAAAGCACATTCCCACCTGTCAGAGCCTCAGTGACACGTGGACCAGCCAGATCCAGCCTGTAAAACCCTTCCCAGTCCCCCAGCCCTGCACAAGGAACAGATGAAGTCAGGAGAAAGGGAGCCGAAGCACGAGAACGTCAGCCCGAGAGAGAGCCGGAAGTGACAGAGCACAGGGCAGGACAGCTGGCTGCGCCGAGCACAGGCACAAGCTGGGGCGCACGAAGCGGACACATGTGTGGTTGGGGGGTGGGGGAGGCTGCTGGGGGGCAGAGGTGAGGTGGAGGGTATGTGACCGCAGAGTGGGTCTGCTCCTGTGCTCCCCGGGTGCCTCGGGCCAGTTACGTAACCTCGCCCCACTACTGTCCCATCCATAAAGAGAAACAGCCATACCCCGAGAGACGGGCTCTGGGTAGAGGAGAGTGCACAGGAGGCACAGGGCTCGGACTGGAGTGAAGACACAGGGTGTGCTCGTTCAGGGAAGCTCACGCGACCTGCAAGGCTCCGTCCCTCGGAGCTGCCCCGAGTGTGGGTTCTGGGGCACAGAGCCCGTAAGCCAGATCCATGCCCGCGTAGGGGGAAGGGAGCTGGTCTCTGGGAGAGGCGGACTCGGGGTTTGGGATGAGGCCGGGTCAGAGGGCAGCACAGGCTCGAGGGCACAGGGCGGGTGTCAGGGGCAGCTGGACGAGCCCTGCGACTCGGCTCACCCTCTGAGCCGCACTCTGATACTTGACAGCCTTTTTGGTGTCCGCCACGGCCCGCTCCACGAAGCCCGCAGACTGGTCCATGTTGTTCTCTATGCGGTCGATCATGGCTCCCTTTCCCCGGATAAGAGGTGGAGGCCACAGAGGTGGACACAGGGAGCGGGGGGAGAGAGCGAGAGGCAGAGAGCAGAACGGTCCCCTCTCTGCGGCAGTTGAAGAGCCTCACCTTCCGGGCCTGGCTCCGGTACTTCACGGCCTTCTTGGTCTCATCCCGCGCCTTCTCTACGTGGTCCACCGTGTGCATGACGTTCAGCTCTATGTTATCTAACATCTCCCCCTGCAAAGGACACGCCCTGTGACCCCGGCGAGCCAGCTGGCCGTCGACAGCGAGGAAGGGGAGTCTCTAGCTTATCACCGCGGGTGCCGAGGAGCACCCGGGAGCCCTGGCCAGCAGACACCCTCACACTCGCACACCACCCGCCTGGCGCCTGGTGCTGGGGTGTCGTCCCTCAGAGAGAAGAGGCTCAGGGCTCGCTCCTCTATACGGCGCCCGCCTGGACGCCTAGAACACACCGTCTCAATGCCACACAAGACAAGTGTGGTTTTTTTTAACTCAGCATGTGACAAGAGGAGCCAAGATAAAGAGCAGCCCGTGTGGCCTCTGAGACGGCTCTGGGCAGCACCAGGATGCCGGCCCCTTCCTGCTTGTCGCCACCAAGCTGATTTTTCCCTCTCCCACTGCTCTAAAGCAGCGCCCAGCCCGTGGCAGGTGCCAGGAGTCTGAGGCTGGGGACTTCCTCCCTCGGAGAACCCGAGCTCTAGAGAGACCGGCGCTGGGTCTGCCTGAACTCTCTGGTCTCTGGACCAGGCCCCTGCCGTTTCCCGGCCACCACCTCCTGACAGGGGAATCTGGGGCTCCACTCAGGTCCTGGGGACCACCCGACGGCACTCCCCCTGCCCGCCCCAGACCTTCCTCCACCCCTCCCAGCAGTGGGCAAGCAGAAGGCACTCACCACCACGTGGATCTCAAGCCAGCTCCTCGGCAAGGCAGTGTGGGGAGAAAAGGAAGAGTGGGGGGGACGGGACTTGAGGAATGGCGGCGACGGCCAACAGGGTGGGAGGACGGCGGGTGGCCGCCCTGAGCAGGAGCTGCCCTCAGCACCAGCCGGGGGCTCAGGCACCAGCCAGGCCTGTAGCCCTTCTACAAAGGAAGCACGTCCCCAGGCCCCCTAGGGGCCGAGCCGCTGGGACTCCATGGTAACAGGGACACAGCCCAAGAGGCCGGCACAGTGGACTGTACCCCAAGAACTAGCCAGCACAGAGACTGAGGTCCCTGACGGGGACGCCCGGGGACAAAAGCTGTCAGGCCAAGCGCGTGGGCAAGGCTTTCTGTACATGAGTCGGCCACAGCTTCATTTTCACTTTGTTGATTTTGTTGTTTCTTAACAAAATGTGCCAAAATTTGGGGGGAAACATAAAGAACAAAAATGAAAAAAAAAATGTAAAGCCTCTGCTAAAACCTCATCCATAAGACCATTCTCCTCAGGAGACTGTGTCAAGGCTTAAGCATGGAGAATCCTTATTTCTAACTTAAGTAAATGAGAGCGAGAGAGTCCCTGAGGCCAGAGGGAGCAGGGCAGTGTCGGGGTGGCGACCCCACAGCTATTGCAGGCCTCGCTGGGAGGCCAAAGGAGCAGACCGATGGGCAAGGAGGAGCTTGCGGGAGGGCCCCACGCAAAGGTGCATCTTCTCCCAGGACAGGAATGCCTTAACCGCCAGGCCAGCTCCGGAGGCCGCGCCCACCCCGCCTCTGGAGGACACCGGCTCCCCCTTCTGGCCATTCTTGGAAGAACCCATATGCACTCCGCACCGCCCGAGCGGGGGGGGGGGGGGGGGGGGGGGGGGGCGNGGGGGGGGGGGGGGGGGGGGGGGGGGGGGGGGCGCTTTGGTCACCTGGTTCTCCACCAGCATGGCGATGTCCATGAACATGTCGTGCAGCTCCTTGATGCTGCTCTCCAGCTGCACGATGTCCTTGTGCCGGCCCTCGATTTCACTCAGGGCTTGCCTGGAAATCTGAGAGTCGATGATCTACGGTGGGGACACAAACAGACCCTCAGCACTGAGCCTCACTGCGCAGCCTCCCAGCTTCCTGCACAGCTCCAGGATTCCCGCTCCCCCGCCGTGCAGCCCTGCAGCCCACCACCCCCACCAGGCTCCCCTGCTCCTAGCAGGCCTGTGCATTGCTGGCCGACGGTCCTCACCCCAGAAGTGAAGATGGCGGGGTTCCCACTCTCCAGCATCTCCTCCAGCTCCTCATCTGTGGTTTTCTTGCCAGCTTTGTAACGAAAGTAGAGTGTGAAATATAAAGATCAAAGCACACTGTGTTAGAAGTTCCTAGAAAACTTGAAAGTTCACTTGGAATTCCAGGCCTTTAGCGCACAAACGCAGATCCACAGAGACAAGGTTGCACAGGCCGGCAGGACGCTCAGCCTGTCTGGGCGCGGCAGGGACAGGAGCGGCCCCACACAGGGATGCACCCATCCTCCCCAGCCCACGTCGGCACGGACACAGGTGGCCGGACACGTACTGATTTCCAGCTGCCTCTGGATGCGCCCCTTGCTGCGTTCTCGGAAGTCCACCTGCGCCTCGTTGTACCGGGTCATCACCTCCACAAACTTGCGGGAGAGGACAGAGTGCTGTGGGAGCGAGGTGGAGAAGAGCAGCGGAGGTGAGGGGCGGGGAAGGCCGGCCCGAGAGCCGCCTGCCCACAGCCTGGTCTCCCAGGCCGAGCGGGCGTCTCACACCAGGTGGGGGACTCACCTGGGGCCTCCTAGCTGGCACCGCAGGGAGGGTCGCTGACCTTCCAAGCCAGGTTCTCGGCACACTTCCCTGCCCTCAGCCTGGCAGTTTCGTGAGTCAGTGGATCGGAAGCTTCCAGAGCCCCTTCCCACAGTGGGGCCTGCTGGGATCCCGGAGTCCCGAGCCAGCCCGTCTCCCGCGCTTCCTGCCGTCAGGCCCCAGCACACCCGTCAACAGCCCTGGTGTCTAAGCTCAAACCCCACGGAAATGTCTATTCCTCGCCTACCTCGCAGGGTCGAGCCTGCTGGCTTCTGGGCGAGATCACCAGCACTTTTCACAGACCTCCTCCCACCGCTCAGAATCACTCACGTATGTGAGACCAGAGTTCTGAATGCTTCTTTTAATCTGCACTTTTTTCATGGCTACGTTTTTTCATGGATAGTATGATGGGCACCTTCTTATGTCAATAAGTCTTCCAAAGCATCTCTTAGGACTCTGACAGCACACCTTCGGGAGACTTTAATACCGTGTCCACCAAGTGTGTGCGCCAAGAGCTCCCCAGCCTGATCTGCGCTCTGCCTGAGAACAAACTCTGACGTAATGAACAGGGAAGCAGCAAGCTGGTTACCATGCACGGACGATTCACCAAATTCTACTAAATGGGGGCAAGAATAAAGTCTTCCCATAAAGTAAAAATTAAAAAAAAAAAATCATTGCAAAAACCCAACTAAAGACTCGCTTACCTGACCCTACCTCTCCCACCCCAATGCAGCCTGCAATGGCTAAGGCCCTACACCTGGGCGCTGCCTCCCTACAGGAAGCCCCTAAGCCAGAGTGAGCTGTGCACCCAACTGGTGTGCAGAAGCCTCTGGAATAAATAGGGCACCACACACCCTGCCAGAAATGCAAAGTTCTCTGCTCTGTCCCACAACCAACAGATCATGCCCCTCATGCCCAAGCTCGCCGCCATCCCCACCACTGCCGGGCAGTGCAGCGCACATGCTCACACACTCTGCCCCCGTGCCTCTGAGGGGAGCGCTACCCAGATGCCTCCGTGGTGGCGCTCCTGGCATCCATGGCTGCCCCGACACACGGAAGCCTTGATGAAGCCTTGATGCCGAGAGCACAGGCACTGGCATCTCCCAGCGTCTCCCCAGCATCTCCCCAGCATCTCCCCAGCATCCCCCCAGCGTCTCCCCAGCGTCTCCCCAGCATCTCTCCCCAGCATCTCTCCCAGCGTCTCCCCAGTGTCTCCCCAGCATATCTCCCCAGCATCCCCCCAGCGTCTCCCCAGCATCTCTCCTCAGCATCCCCCCAGCATCTCCCCAGCATCTCTCCCAGCGTCTCCCCAGCGTCTCTCCCCAGCATCCCCCCAGCGTCTCCCCAGCATCTCCCCAGCGTCTCCCCAGCATCTCCCCAGCGTCTCCCCAGCATCTCTCCCAGCATCTCCCCAGCATCTCCCCAGCATCTCTCCCCAGTGTCTCCCCGGTCTCGTGCAGTGACCCTGCGCCTGCACATCCTGCCAGTGCGAGGAAGAGCCAGGTCTCCGGTGACCAGCAGTGTCCACTCCAAACCAGATGACTGAAGAGCGAGATCTGCATTCCTCAGCTGCACCGAGGCGCACCCACCCCTAAGCTGCACTGCTGCAGGGGTGAGGCACAAAAGGGCCAGGCGCTGGCCCCTGCAGCACTCCGTGCGCTCCCTCGGTCAGTCCTTCTACTTGGGCTCCAGATAAGAGTCCTATGGGGGAGGGGGCAGGGCCCGCAGCTCAGGGGGATGTGACAGGTCAGACCAGCGGGCGGCCAGACCAAGGAACTGTACCTGGGACTTGCGAATGCGAAGGTCCGCGGACGACCGGACGTCATCGTCCTCGATGCTCTGCTCCATGCCTGGCGGGCAGAAGGGCCATTGGAGCAACATGGCTTCTGTGCTCTCCTAAGAGCAACGCTGCTCCCTGCAAACCCGCTCGTCTCCCTGGCCCTTGATGCTGGGCAGGTGCCGCCCTCCCACTCCCCCCCTCGCCCCCAGCCAGCTCACTGGGCCCGCCTCCTGGCGCCAGGTCTTCCTGGGAAGTGCCTGAACAGAACTGCCACCCACAGGGCAGGGCGAGAGTCCCTGCACTCCCAGACTTCAGCTTGGATCCCCGCCTGCCGCCCACTGGCTGTGTGACTTGGAACCACCTCACGGGGCTCCTGCTCTCCCCCACCGGGCGGAGCAGAGGAGCACGCAGACGCCAGCCCTGCCTGTGCCAGGCACACTAGGTCACTGCCGGAAGCCGCTGCCAACCTGCACCTCCACCCCGTGAGCTCGGGCACTGCAGTCCGTGTCTAGGGAGGACAGGACCAGCTGTGCCAAGCAGGTGGTCTCCACCCTTCATGAACACGTGCACCCCCAAATGCACTGGGCGGGAACGCAGATGGTGGCCAGGGGCCGTGCAGCCCGCCGGCTCCCCCAGGAATGGCCCAAACGGGCTTCACTGAACTGCGCGCTAGACCAGGGAGGCAGGTGGCGAGGCCGAGAGACGGGCGCTGAGCCCACCCAGGACACCCGCAGGCCAAGCAGTGACCCGGCTGGCCTCGAGCCTGCAGCATCATGGCCCAGAGGGGGGTGCCGGGAAGCAGGACACGCGGAGAACAGTGGGGGGCCGAGACAAGACAGCCCCGACCACTCAACAGCTGACAGGGACCCACCGCGCCCCGGACACCTTCAGCTGCAGCCGGGAGTCGAGGCGGGCAGAGGCTCCAGGGTCACGAGAGGTCATTCCAGGGACAGCGCCCAAGCCGCAAGCGAAGGCAGAGTGGGGGCGCCACCTCCCCGGGCTGATCGTGGTCAGGAGAGCTAGACCTTGCCACGTGTCAGGGGCTGGGGGCCCTCCAAACCCTTCTTACTCTTCAGCTTGTTCCGGACGTTGTTGGCCCTTTTCTTGATCTCGGCCGTGAGCTGCTCGAGGTCATCCTTGGTCTCTGGGAAGCAGAGGTGGGCACTGTCAGTCAGCAGAGGCCAGCGGCCGTGAGGGCCGCTCTCTCCGAGCTTGGCAGCGCCGTCCAGACACCCGTCCCACGCAGCCGGCTGGTCCCGGGTGCGTGCAGAAAGCCTCACAGGGACATACTGTCACAAGACACCTCCATGGGCCCCGTCTCAGACCCACAGAATAAAAACCCACAGAATAAAAACAGAGTCCGGTCGGAGCCCGCACTCTGCCTCTCCAACAAGCCGGCCAGGCCCCTGGCCGGAGAGCTGTGCTTTTGGAGCACCACCTTGTCTGCTGCATGAGGCGTGGACGGTAGGAGCGTGTCTCACAGGAGCTGGAGGGAAAAGAGAGCTCAACCAAGCCGCGTCGACTCGAAAGGAGGCAGAATGCTTATGATATGCCCACTCTGTGCCCAGCGCTGCCCCAGATGTTCGAGCTATGACTACGGCCCAACACCAGCCCGCGGCACCAGGGCAGCCTTGAACTGAGCCAGAACGGACACTCATGAGAAATACAGACACCGCCTCCGAGGTGCTCTGTGTCCAGTGGCTGAAAAGGTCAAAGAATTCATCCGTGGGGTGTTCATATGCAGTAAGGTGTGCGAGCCGGTCAAGGGGATGCCGGCCAAGGGGTAGGGGCCAGGCACCACCCAGAGGGGCTTGGAAGGCATCGAAAGACAATGCAGGAAGCTGCCAAGTTTGCTGCTGGGAGCCTGCTGCTGAGATGCCCCCACTTGCTAGAGCGGAGCGGCTGCTGGGTAAGCTGTGTGCTCGTAGCGGGAGCCTGAGAAAAGGCTACCCTGACCCTTCCCACCACCTGTGCCAAACAATACACAATGCTTATGCTATGGTGAATGTACCTGCTCTATGACAGATGGGCAAGACGTTTCCCATGCAACCTGCATGAAAACCTGCCATTCTGCTGTTCGGGGCTCAGGTTCTTGGGAGTGAGCCCGCTGGACCCGCTGGCATGACAAGGAAATCTCTCTCCACCTCCCTGAGTGCCGCCTGATTTCTCTGGGAAACTGCCCTAACAGCATAGGCAGATTCTCCAAGAAGGACAGGAGATAATCAGGTAGAACAGGAGACTGAGAATGACTGATGACATGTGCAAAATGAGAGACCACGAGCATTTGGGGCACAAAGTTGGGTCTGGCCACCGCGCAGGTGACAGAACGGGGGAGGACAGCAGGAGAAAGAGAAGGGGGAAAGTCAGCAGGTGACTGGGACGGCCCCGCGTCTCTGCTAAAGCACTTGCCCTTCGATCTTTAGGAAACAGTGAGCCACGGGGAATTTCAAAGAGTGAAATGATGGGGAGGTGTTCCCTGTCCCGGAACAGCTCTGTACCAGACCCTAAAAGTGCGAGCCACTGGGGGAATAAGGGCCACCAACAGGAATTCGGGGTGGGAGGGGCTGATAGACCCTTCCACAACACTCGTGGGTGACAAAGGGACTTGATCTGGTAGGATTTGAAAAGAGGAGGCTGGGAAAGGCATTTCAGGCAGGGGGGTGGCGGGAGCAGAGGCGAGGCAGGGATGAAGCAGGCGAGAAGCTGTCATGGAGGAAAGGGATGGACGCAGTAAAGGGGAAGCGCCAGCACCTGGACAATGTGACTCAAGGACTAAAGGAGACGGGATGACACGGCGTGATGTCAGTGTGAGTGACTCCAACACCCGCCCCCGCCCCCAGCTGACAGGAGGGAGGAAAGGAGCTGGCTCGGCCCCAAGGTGCCGGCTGGTCACGGATGAGCCCGCCCAGGCAGCACTCACTTGGCTCTGGAATGGGCGCAGACAGTATGATGCTGTAGAGTTTCTTAGCCCCCTCCACGTGCTCGGAGATCTTGTCAATGTTCAGCCGGGTTTCCTCGATCTAGAACCAGAAAGACGACAGCCTCCAAGAGGAAGAACAGGGCCAAGGCCAAGGCAGAGAGGCAAGGCCAGCGGCGCCACCTACTGGATGCTGCCTGCCCTCAGGGCTCCAGCCCCAGGCGCATCTTTGAGCTCCTCAGATGGAGGAATCCCAGGGGGCAGGAGAGGCCCCAAACTCAGTGAGGCTCACCACGGGGAGGGCGCAGCCAGCGCCAACCAGGGCAGGAAGAGCTGTGAAGAACAAGGGCAGGGAAGGGCCAAGAGAACTTCTCAGGCCAATCCGTCAATGCCACCCTCCCCCCAAGAGAGGGCAGGAGAGAGCATGGGCAGGAGAGGAAAGGAGAGAAGAGATGAAAAGGGGGAAACAAACCTAGAGCAGAACAAAGGGAGAAATGATGAAGAGGAAGGAAGAAACAGCGGAGGAGAAAGGAGGAGACTAGGAGCGGCCCTCAGGAGACAGCCCGCACTGCTCCCCTGGGACAGCCCGCACTGCTCCCCTGGGACAGCCCGCACTGCTCCCCTGGGACAGCCCGCACTGCTCCCCTGGGACAGCCCGCACTGCTCCCCTGGGACAGCCCGCACTGCTCCCCTGGGACAGCCCGCACTGCTCCCCTGGGACAGCCCGCACTGCTCCCCTGAGACAGCCCGCACTGCTCCCCTGGGACAGCCCGCACTGCTCCCCTGAGACAGCCCGCACTGCTCCCCTGGGCGGAGGCTGGCCCTGGCTGGCCCTGGCTGGCCCTGGCTGGCCCTGGCTGGCCCTGGCTGGCTGAACGGGCCACTGGCCGGTCAGGGCCTTTCTGTCCTTTTGAATGCCGTGTCTTCGTGTTTTCTTGGAAGCGTTGGTCTTCCCAACGGTGACTTTCTGGGTATTTATTTGCAGCTCCATGCAATTTCCTTTTGTGCATTTGCCAGATAACCAAAGAATCATGGGGGGAAGGTGGGGGCTGAACAGGAAATCTAAAAACTCAAGAGCTGTGTGTGTGTGTGTCTGGGGTCAAGTCTGCTGATCTCAGCCTGCACGAGCACGAAGAATGAAGACTGACTTACTGACGCCCGCCTCAGAAGCCCTTCAAAGCCCGCGTCCCTCCCTCCTCTTTACACCAGGAAGCACTGGGGCTCGGGGGCAAAGAACTCATGCACCATCCTGCAAGTAGGCAAAGCCGAGGCTGACCCCAGGCACCTGCGAGATGCCAAACCCTGTCTCCAGAACCCAGCAGCCGGGAGGCTCCTGTCTGCTCTCCTGGGTCCCTGCGCCCTCAACCTGCCACGGTGCAGGTACTGCCTGGCCACCGTCCTTGCGAGGTGGACTCAGGTGCTTCACGAGATCACGGGCCTTGGCGCTGATTCTCTAGCCAAAGCTCCCAACAGACAGCTTCTTTTAGACCAGGAAAGTCCAAAAGGTTTTCTGAACCACAAGCTAAATGCGCAGCAAATACATCCTCAGTGCCTTCTCACTGCGTGTCACTTTTTTAAAGGTTTTTTTAAAAATGCTTTCTCAGGAGCCTCCCTGGTGGTGCAGTGGGTTAAGCAACGCACTACGAAGCAAACCACAGCCACTACAGCACAAGTTCGATCCCTGCTGCCGGCCAGGGAGGGGACCCACAGGGTGCAGCAGACCACTCCTGCCTCGCCCGCTGCACCCCTGAGCAGTGTGTTTCAGTCAGTCTGCCTGTTCTGCTCCCCACTCTTTCTGGTGAGTCCTCTCACCTCCTGTGACTCTGGCCTGGCCTGTACCCAGCTCTTGTGTGCATAGATAAATAAATCTTAAAAAAAAAAAAAAATGCTTTGTCAGAGCCTCCCTGGTAGCACAGGGGTTGAGCACCACACTATGAAGCATCTGCAGCCACTGCAGCACGAGTTCGATCCCCGGCCAGGGCGGGGACCCACATGGTGCAGCAGACCTCTCCTGCCTCGCCCGCTGCTCCCCTCGGCAGTATCCACACCATGGACACACCTTTGCTTTTCCCCGAAAACAACGTAAGCATCAGAGGGCTCTGCAAAAATACGGACGCTAAGACGGCCAAGTCAGGCAGCTCCTCTCTGCAGAACTTCCCGGAGTCCAGCGAGTGAATGCCCGTTGGACATCTCCGTGGGAGGAGAAAGGCTGGGCACTCCTCAATCATGCCTGGCCTCACCTCCGTCCCGGACAGTTGCTGTTACTCGTCCCCCCAGAGGCCCCCGCTGCCCCGTCCTTTCTTCCTGTGAACTCAGAGCTTGTAGGGGCAGAGGACTCTGACGCCCCACCCCTTGGTAAGCGTCCACCTTCCCGGTGTCCCTGCGACTAAGTGGCCTCCAGTACCTGCCCATGGCCAGCCCACCCGCCACAGAGGGGGTCAGCCTAGAGCGGTAGTTTCCTCCCTGGAAAAAGGATCTGGGGCTTTTCTAGCAGCCTGTTTCTCACTGACGAGATGCTGACGCAGGGTGGGGCCACACGGGGGTCTGGGTCCCCGGCACCGACACATCAGCTGCAATGGCAAGCACCCCATCACCTTTTGACAACAACAACGAATCCAGGACAATGAACCCCCCGGGGTCAGCGTTCTCAGGTAGATTCTGCTGCCTCTGAACCTTGCTCTGGCCAATGAGCAAAGAGATCCAAGAGAAGACAAAGCGGACAAAAACCTGAGGTTTGCCATTTACTGGACCCTGGCGTGACCCGCCACAGAGGCCTGAAAACCCAAGGGCCCATTTTTGCCGTGACAACGGAGCAGCTGACAGTGTCACTTCTGAGGTTTACGGCACACGGCACGTCTTGAAATCACCCTGGTCCCGGGGCCTCCCTGCGCCGGACGGGCACCTCTCTGACCGACGGTGATACCCTCCATCCGGCCAACATCCCCGTGACCTGCCAGCCGGAACCAGTCCGAACAGCAAGACTTATCTTGAGGGCCTCCCGAGACAGGCCTCCACTGCACACCCACACAGAGGCCCGCTCGGGCCCCGGATCCCTGTCCCTGGGATGGACTTTACCCCACTCCCAAGGCTGTTTCCAGGCCACCTCCCACAAGGGAACTGCACGGCATGCAACCCGCAAACAGCGTGCACCGGACCGGAGAGAGCTGAGCTCGACCAGACCCTCGCTCTGCATCAGAGGGTGCACCGGCACAGCAGGACTTTCTGGTCTTACACTCACCACCACCAGCCAGTGAGCTGGAGGCCACCGGAGTTTGGAGGTTACCAACTTTTCCCCTTATGCCCTGGGCACGGCAGAGCTGAAGTGAGACCAGGATGTTTGGGTGCGGAGAGCGTGGCTTCCTCCCATGCCGCACGCCCCCTCGCCTCTGCCCCCTCCAGCACTCAGCCTCTCTGCTCTGCCTGGCGGCCAGGAGGGGACGAGACACTCACGCGAGGACCTCCTGAACCTTCGCTCCTTTCAGCCCCAGCAAGCCTGTCACGTGGATGTTCTCCACGTCACAGATAAACCTGCTGAGACACGGAGAAGCCAGGCCCGGGCCCAAGAGCACAGTGAGTGGCAGGGAGGGAATCTAATCTCAGAGATGGAGCTCCTTCCCCCCCACCATGCTGTCCCCTTTGCCACCTGGATGTGGCAGAAAAGCCCTTGACAATAAGTAATAAGGAAAGCACAGCCCCCAGGGTCTGGCTGAGTCTCCAGAAGCACCCATGAGCATCCGGCACACGACGGGTTAGATAAGATTTCCCAGCCCTGTGGCCTTCGGTCCTCACGCATCCTCGAAAGGTAAGCTCCGGCATCCCTGACTTCTGGAGAAGGAATTAAAGCCCCACGGGCTAAGGAACCTGACCAAGGTCAACTGCTGTTACATGCCTGAGGATAGAGGCCTCCCTGGTGGCACAGGGGCTAAAGTCTCAGCGCTATCAAGCTCTCCGCAGCCACTGCAGCATGAGTTCGATCCCTGGCTAGGGAGTGGACCCCCACTCCTCTTGCCTGTCCCCCAGTTCTTGTGTGCAAAAACGAATAAAAATAAATCTTTAAAAAAAAAATGCCTGAGGATGAGCTCAGATGGTCTTGCCCAGGTCAGAGCCCACATCTCCCAGGGTCACTGCCTCTCGGGGCTCCCTTGCCACTTAGGGAGAAGAGAGAGAGTATGGTTATTGGGGAAGATTCCTTCTTACAGAGAAAAAACTCTTTGCTTTTATTTCCTCAGTGTGGTCCAAATTCATTTTTTCTAAGTGTGCTCTTTTTTTTTATTGTGGTGACACTGGTTACAACCCTGTGCATGAATTAGGGGGTGTCAGTTCACACCTCTTCAGATGCATGTCACCATCAGCAAAGCACCCACTGTCCTCCACCAGTCCACTGGGGCCCCTACCCCAGGCACCCACACTCCTCCTCCTCCCCCTCTCTCCTTTCTCCTCCCCACCCTGGACCCCCTCCTACTCTCCCTCCTCCTCCTGCTCGCCCTCCTGCTCCTCTTCCTCCTCTGTCAGCTTTTGAGGTTTGTTTGGTTTGGTCTCGTCAGTTCCTCTGTTTGGTTTCTCTGCGGTCCACATGAATGAAACCATCCGGTGTTTGTCCTTCTGAGTCAGCCCTGTCCCCTCCGGGAGGCAGAAATTCTTTCATGTTTGCGTCTGGTTCTCCAAGGCAAGATCAGAGGCGCGAGCTTCAGCATCGCCCCGGAGTCCACCCCACCCCACCGTGGGCATCCGAAAAAGCAACCCAGGAGGCCGCCTACCTCGGAGAAGAACTCATCCATGAAGGCCGTGTTGTCAACGGCGATCTCCACCTCGTCGGCATCACTGTCCTGCGTCAGCTGCTTCTGGGCAAGACAGAGAGGAGAGGGTGACGCCAGAGCCTGAGCAGCGGCGGCAGCACTCTGCCCGGCAAGGCCCGCCGGCTGGTCTGTCCCAGGCACGCGCGCGTGCACACACACGCACACACACACACAGGCCTCTAAAACCCAGAACTCAGTCGGAGGCGGGGGGAGGCGGGGTGGTCCAGGGGTTAACTCTCAGCACTGACACTGCTACAGCCTGATCCGTATTTCAGTGCATCCACCTGTTCTGCTCCCCACTCTGTCCCTGGTGAATCCTCTCAGCTCCCAACACTCTGGCCTGTACCCCAGTCCTTATATGCATAAATCTTTTAAAAAAGAGCCTCCCTGGTAATGCAAGGGGTTAAGCACCGCACTGCGAAGCATCTGCAGCCACTGCAGCATGAGTTTGATGCCTGGCCAGGGAGGGGACCCACATGGCGCAGCAGACCTCTCCTGCCTCACCCGCTGCTCCCCTCAGTAGTGTATTTCAGTCTTCTGCCTGTTCTGTTCCCTGCTCTGACTCTGATGAATCCTCTCACCCCTCCCACACCTCCAATCTGTACCCCAGTTCTTGTATGTACAAATAAATCTTTAAAAATAAATAAATAAAAATACATAAAAATAAAGCTCTGGGACACATCAACCCCTGATGTCTAGTCACACTGAATTTAAAGCTTGGATCCACCACCACCTCTCTGGACTTTTCTGCAAGGGGAGTCAGGGGAAGAAAGGAGGGGCCACAAGTTACTGACCAGGCTGGGCCAAATGCTAACTAACATTAACACCACTTACATGTCACAGACTTAAGAAATTACGTTCACATAAGACACTTGCACGTTTGGGTGCCCTGGCGTACTCAGTAAGTGCTGGCTGGTGGTAGTGGTGGTGATGGGGCCATTGGGGACACAGCAGAACTCATTCCAGGCAAAGCACCTAAAACAGGGATGAGCGACGTGGCTGAGGTCAGTCACACAGCCAGAATGTGGAGACAGGCGATGCCAGCTCATCCTTTGGGTTTTGACCCCACGTTCCTCCAGGTTGTTCGAATGCACGATCCACTATGAGGGGCGTGTATTAGAACAGTCACCAGCCGCCTTCGAAGCACCAGCTTCAAACCCTCAGAGCAGGGGCGGAGCTGTCCTGTTTTCAGAAACTACCTCTCGCGAAGGACGCAGAACCATGTGGCCTTCCCTGTCAGGGAGCATTTGTTTGAAAGGAAAAGGAAGCTCTCCCGCCACCCCCCAGCAGCTACCCCACCCAGGACCCCACTTTCTTAATCCCACTCAACTTCCTCTCAAAATCAGAAAAGGAAGTGCCTCCATTCCCACCCAGCCTCAGGGCTGGGGCTGTTTCTCTTTTCTTGCTGAATGTTCTCCCCAGACTTCTGCACAACACGGGCCATATCTACACCCAGAGCTGGACAAGCGCAGGCCGGGAGAGCCTTGCTCCCAGCACCTGTTTCTTCACAACCTTCAGAACCTTGGCTCTGCTAAGCCAAGACCAGTCACCCTCAGAAGTCCACAGCCAGGCAGCCTCCTGCTCTCCCTGGTCTGGGGCGGGGATGGACTCACTAGGATTCCCATGGAAATGTGGGGTTGGTTCTCCAGCCATTTGGGGAGAGTCTTTTGGCTGACTGTGGCTTGTCAGAACCACCAGGAACCCAAGCTTCTTTAAGGTCGCATTCAAAAGAGCTGCTCCCGGCCCTTGCCTAAAACTTGTGCCTAACACTGAGAACCGACTGTGTGTCCTGCCTTGGGCAGTCAGGGGCAGCCTGGCCCTGGGATTCCAGGTCCCAGAGCCTAACAGAGCCGGGAGGCACGGTTCCTCCCGCGGTGGCACTCTCCTTAAGTGACGACGTAAAATAACGTAACATAACAGCATCCACGGCAGCAGCCACAACTCGCAAATCAGAAGATCCGAGTGGAGGCATCGCCCTGGCTGTGAGCTCTGAGCCACCTCCAGGCTCTGCCAGGACAGAACTACCAGGCCAGGGGAGGCCTCGGGGCCCATGGGCTACGCGAGTGCCTGGCACCCCCCATCCGCCGCCCACAAGAATGAGCAGAGAGGACTTGAGCGTCTTTATCGAAGCATCAAGGCCTGCGGTAAGAGGGACGTTAGAGTAGCTGCAAAGAAAAAACGTCCAAGAACCACGAACCCAGCCACCCACTTCCTCTCGCATGCAGCCCCTGCTGCCTCTCCCGCCAGGAGATGGGCGATAGCGCTGACAGCTGGACCCCGGGCCTCCCGCCCGCTCAGTGGGGCAGCAGGGCTCAGCGCTCAGCCCAGCGCAGGAAGAGACCAGGGCCCAGAACCCCGGCGACTCAGCCTGCAGTTCCTCCCGCTCTCGCCCCGGCTCCCAGCCGCCCTCTCCACCAGCTCGTGACGGCCGGTCCCTCTCCCCCGGCTGTGTAAGGGAGGTGTGTGCCACTCTCGCAGGGCACCAGATCAAAGCCCCATCCGCCTCTGCAGCCAGAACCTGCAGCTCAGAGAAGTGGTTGGTCATTCGAGGTCTTCCAGCTGGTTTGCAGCGTCGGGGGCCTGAGCTCAGGGGGTGTCCCTGGCTGAGTCCACTGCCCTTGCCCAAAGCCATGGGCATGAGTAGTGAGGGAGCCCCGCGGCCCGCGGGGAGCATGGAGCAGGAACAGACGGCCGGAGGGGCACCGCTTGCCTCTCGGAGCCTCGGCGTCCCCACCACGTTAGGAGCCTGGAGGACGCCAGGAGGGGTCTGGGTCCACGGGGGAAGGGAGGAGGGCGGGGGCGAGGCAGCGGGCTGGCCGGTGCCCTCTGCACTGTGCGGGCTTCACTCCTGCCTGCCACACACCGGGGCTGGCGAGATTTCAGTTTAAGAGAGAGCCCTGCCGTTGAGACAGAAAGGAATTGGGGTCTCCCTGGTGGCACAAGGACTAAGCATCCCACTGTGAAGCATCCGCAGCAACTGCAGCCCAAGTTCAATCCCTGGCCAGGGCGCTGACCCACATGGCGCAGCAGACCTCTCCTGCCTCGCCTGCTGCTCCCCTCAGCAGTGTGTTTCAGTGGATCTGCCTGTTCTGCTCCCCACTCTGTCTCTGGTGACTCCTCTCTCCCCCCAACACACACATAACTCTGGCCTGTACCCCAGCTCTTGCATGCATAAATAAATAAATCCTTAAAAAGAGAGAGAGGGAAAGGAAGGAAGCAAGCAAGCATAGCTAGCTGCAAAGGACTCAAGGGGACAGACGGGCGCCCTCTCCAGAATGGACGGGAGGGAGCTCTCGCCGCCGCGTCCACACTGACACACGGGCAGCAGCGGTGTAACGCCGGCAATTCCCCACCGGGCGCTGCAGACCAGGGCACAGGAGGAAGGGCCAAAGAGAAAGGAAGCCCCCAACTGGCGTCGGATGCCCTGGACAGGGGCCTGACCCCCTAAAGACAGAGGGTCTCAGGACAAGCCGAAGGCAGGCACGGGGCTGTCGGCGCAGAGAAACTAGAACAGGAGACGCAGCCCGTCTGGACGAGGAAGGGGCAGCGGAGCCGACTCCCTGCCGCGGGGATAGAGGATGCAGCTCCTGACACTCCCTGCTCAGAGACACGCTCTCCTTTACAAGTCCAGGTCGTCTCCCAGCGAGTGTGCTTCAGAGACGACGACGTCGCCTTCGCTGGGGCCTGCTGCCCACACCGTGCCTGCCTTGTCTCCGGTGAGGGTCTGCAGCCTCCACGGACACGCACGGGCTCTGCGAGGACCCCAGCAGCCGCGCTCGCAGCCACGCACACACTGCCCAGCGGCGCTTCCCAGGCCCTCGTCCTTAACTAAGAGCCACACGCTCTCAGTCCGCTGAGGCCCTGGGCAGGTCTCGGTTCCCTGCTCCCCATTCAGGGTAAGGGGACCTTCTCCCCAGCCAGTGCCCCCTGCCCTGGGCACCTCTTCCAGCAAAAGCCTCCCCAGGGGCCACTTCCCTCTCCTGGACCTGCACCTTCCCCGGGGCTCTCGCCAGATGAGTCAGGAGAGCAGAGGCGCTGCTGCGGGCAGCCTCACGCTTGGACTTTCAGAGTGCTCCTCCCCTGGGCTGCGGGGGCCAGAGCTGGCCCTGCCTGGGGGTGGACACACGGGGCATGGCTCCTCACCAGCTTAGCCCAGGCCCCGCACAGAGGACACCGGACAACAGCCCCGGCCCTGTTCCGGGCCAGCAGCCACAGGCCGCCACTGCGCTGGCAGCAACCTCCGGGAGCCAACGGCCAATGCACCGCTCCCACGTCAGCCCAGGAGGGACAAATGTCACCCTCCCATTTACAGACGGGGCGACCACTCAGTGAGGCTACGGAGCTAGCAGTGGCAGGATTCGAACCGAGGGCGGGTCTGTGGGTGCCCAGGGCTCGGTCCTTGTCTCCCACACTCTGCCTGAAGAGCCCCTCCCACTCCCACGCTTGCTTATTTCACAGGATGCTGCAGCAACTAACCCAAAGTGGTCCAGATGCATGAACGAAGCTACTGGGGCATAAAGCCAATGAATGCGCATGTTCAGAGAGACACGACTGACTCAGTACGAAGCCAGCTCGGCCACTCCGGAGCTGAGCAACCTTACGTGACTTAACCGCTCTGTGCCTGCGTCTGCTCGTTTATAGCATGAATAATCTGCTCACAGGTTACGTGCGGATCAAGTGCGTTAATACATGGGAGACATCTAGCGCAATGCTCAATCCGTATCAAGTCCGAGATACGGCTTTGGAGGCAGGCTTTGCCTTTCCAAAGAGAGTTTCTGGTAAACATGCAACTTTAATACCAGTTCTCAGCAGGGCCCGCAGGCACCTGGTTTACTGCACATCTGCTGTGTGCCAAAGAACAGTGCAGACATTGGGGGGACACGGAGCCAACTCAGGGCTCCTGCTCCCCAGCAGCACCCCCTGCTTCCAGCAGCACCCGCTCCTTCCCAGTAGAACTCCTCACCCCCAGCAGCACCCCCTGCTCCCCAGAAAGGCAAACAGATAGTTACAAATGCACATGGTGAGTGACCCCACACGTTCAAGGTGGGCTGGCCAACCTCACCTGAACTCAAGGTGGAGCCTGGGGAGAGGGGGAAGCCTGCTAGAGAAAGCTCCCCAGGTGAGTCCTTTGGGAAATGCTGCAGGGAAGCGGAGTGGCCACCCAAGGAGAGAGGACCGCACCTTCTCCTGCCCCTTCTCTCAGCAGGCAGCTGAGACTGCCTTCTGCTTCCCCCAGCCTCAGGTTCCCCTTGGTCCTCACCCCCTGCCCAGCGTGGTTTCTGGCCTTCCCACCCCTCCCCCTCCCCCAGCCCCACAGGCCCAGTTCTCAGGGAGGCAGAAAGGGAGCAGCATGGTCTCTTCTGCATCGCCCCAGCCCTGCCTTCCAGCTGCTGTCCACAAGCGCTGTGCCCCTCACACTCTTCTAGGGCACTTAAGGACAGTAAAGCAGGTCATATGTCCAGCTCTGGACACAGGCCGAGGACTCTTCTAAAACTTGCGCTTGAGGGGCACTCAGTCTCCACAGCTCTCCTGGGGACCTCCCCAGCTTACAGCTGAGCAAACTAAGCGCCAACATGCCAGGTCCCCTCCCCGGAGGCCGTGCGGGCAGTGAGGGCCTGAGCAGGGGTGCGGCCTGCAGGGCCCTTGCTCTCAGCAATGGGGGCCCCAACAGTCACCCTCCCGCAACTGTGGGGGGGCAGCGTAGCCACCAGAAATGCACGAAAAACAGACGCTATATGGCCCAGGCACGAAGGCGAGGGGAGAGGAGAAATTCCCACAGACCCAAGAAATGAAGGACACGCACCGGTGAGTCTGGCACGGCACCCCGGGCTGGCCCTAGGGCAGGAAAGGGGACATGGGGGAAACTTGTGAAATCCAAATAAGGCCTGGGGTTCAGGGACCGGGAACGTGCCAACATCAGCTTTGACACGGGAGGAGACGGGGCCAGGCAGACAGCGCTCGGTGCCAGATCGTTACTTTGCTGTAAGCCTAAGATTAACCCACAAGAAAAAGGTTATTTTGCAAGGAAACCTGATGATGGACCAGCTTGCCCTGCCCCAGACAGCAAAACATACCAGCCTCGCTCCATTCATCTCTTTTGGGGGGGGGGGGGCGCTGAACTCATCTCCAGAGAGGCCAGGAGGTTGCCAGGCAGATGGCCCCGCCAACAAACAGCTGACAGCCCGGAGGAGCAGCCCAGAGGAGAGGCAGTGACAGAGGCGCTGGAGCTGAGGCCCTGGGGGCCTCCAAGTGACAGGTAAGTTTGTCTGCAGAGTCTTCTCCCCCCACCTCCCCGTCCACTGGACTTGGGGCTCATTCGGTTTTCCTAGCTGGGAGTGAAAACACAGAGGCAGAGACTGGCCTGAGAGCGGGACGGGCAGGCCGCCGCTGAAATTATAACACTCAGTGGCTGCTTTGATTTACTAGCAAAAGTAAGGAGCTGGGGGAGCCCCTGGGAAGGCAGAGGACGCTGCGATTTCAGGAGCCACGACCCCAAAGTGTGAGACTCTGCTGAGGAAGAATGGGGGGGCCAGATTTAACCCCGGTGTCCACACCTGCTGTGAGGTCCCCGGCAGGGTGGGGGCGGGGGCTGGGTCCAGTCGGAGCCTTGGAGCTCATCTGCCCTTGTCCTTGAGGACGGGACCAGCGGGACCAGCGACCTCTAGCGTGGTCAGGCCCGGCTGGGTTTCCTGAGTAAGTTCTGCACTTGAGGCAGGTGACATTTCGCCAACGTGCAGGGAACGGACGGAGAGGAAGAGCACATCGCGGTGAGAGCAGGAGCTCGGAAAGGCCAAGCCGTGGCTGATGCGTCAACAATTAGATGGGTGCAGGGACCCCAGAGGCAGGTCATATCTGCCACCCCACGGGGAGTGCACAGTTGGGGCGCGGGAAGAGGACACAATCCCCAGCACAGAGAGAGATAAAGAAGGAAGAAAACACGTCCGGTTCTTGACCCCACCGCTTCCCAGCTGGCAGTTTCAATCAAGCCAGAGCCTCGATTCTCTCACCTATAAAGGGGGCACCATGCACACCCCACCTTGCTTTGCTGGCTGGAGAGGGTTAGAGACAAGGAAGTGAGACACCTGTCGCCAGCCTCCAACGGGAAGCGCTGGCCCATGGGCGCTGTTATTGTGGTTGATATGGGGACAAGAAATTGAACCACTGATGAAAAGCCACGGGACCTAGAAGACAGTCCAGCTCCTACAAAACAAATGGAAGATGGTCCCAGTCCTCCCCCAAGAACAAAATAGGCACTGACTTAAGAGAGAAAAGCATTGCAAAGCAAAGAACAGCCCAGGGGGCTGCGAGGAGAGAGGTAGAATATTCTGGGCCATAGTGAAGTAAAGAGTTTTAGAAGCCCAGGAGGGATCTGGACAGAGGGGCAGAGAGGGCAACATGAACAGCTGCTGCTCCCTGGGCTCCCCTACTTCCCCCTGCGCTGGGGCCTCCCCCACATCCCAGGAATAAAAATAAAACTAATCCCCTTCTCTCATCTAAGCATTTTCTCTTCTGGCCTCTGGCTGATTAGTCTGTAATCCCTGCCCAATCCCTACCACACTCATCTCAGCTCTGCTTCCAGCCTGCTCACAGCACAGGGACAGCCCCTGGGGGGAGAGAGCAGGTGGGGAAGAGATCACGGGCTGGTTGGCCATCCTCTCACCCAAGACGGAATCTCAGTGAGAAGATCTTCCAGGAGGGAGGTGAAGGTGTGGCTCAGACCCAAGGCACCTGGCACAGAGCAGGGGCTCAGTCAGCACGTACGGGACAGAGCAGCCTCATGCTTCTGATGGAGTTAACACTGGAACCATTATCCTGCAGACCCCAGAACTTCAAATGAGACCCCAGCACCCCGAACTTCCCAAAGAGCTCTGATCCTGCAGAAGACCAAGCCCTGCGGGATACATCAAGACAGAACAGAGAGTGGAAGGAAGTCTGGCCCTCGGAGCCCCACGAGGCTCACGTCCAGCGTGTCCCTGTGGGCGCTGACCCTGCAGGGGCCAGTCCATCCCTAGTTATTGGACAGCTCCACAGATCGATCTCCAAGGGGCCCAAAGTCCTTGACCTCCAGTCCAAACATCACTGGCTTTGGGCACTTTTTACTAGGGGAGGGTGGGGAGCCTCTCCCCAGGAAGTGCATGCCTTTGTTTCCCTGTGCAACCATCTAGACCTGGCCTGTGCACACTCACTTTGCCTAACAAAAGGCCCTGCAGGTCACAGTGGGTGAAGCAGGGCATGCCCAGCACAGGAGGTCAAAGAGCCAGGGGCACAGGTGCAGCGCTCCCAGTGGGCGTGGCTGGGAACCCGGGTCCCTGCCTTCTGCGGAGCCGCCAAGCACCTCAAGAGACTAGGCCTGAATCTCAGTGGACTTGAAGAGGGACCTGAGCTCAGGTCAGCTCTTGAAGAAGGGCCCCCCTCCCTAACGCCTTGCCCCACCTCCCAGCGCCTGGACAGTCTTCTTGCGTTGCTTCTATCACAAGACGTCCATCCGTGTCTGTTTCTTGCATCTCCCCACGTGACCGTGAACCCCCCCAAGGTTCAGGCATGAGTGTCAATCAGCTCTCACAGGACTGGGCCATAGAGCCGTGCTCAGCAAATGTTTGCTGAACGAAAGGAGGCCGGCGAGAGGCTGGACTCAGCAGATCCAAAGTTCAGCCCGTAAGACATGAGCAAGAACCGCCTGGTGAGCCGGGCCGGGTGGGGCCTGCACTCCTGGCAGCCAGGCCTGGAGGAGCTGTGAGAGATAAGTTGAGTGGCCTCGTGACCCTGGCCTCAGGGGGCAGGCCTTCAGTCGGAGGCCTCCCTGGCTCAAGTTTGGGGAACTCATTTATTGCACTGGGTGATTCTCATGAATTGGCTCATTCTGTGCTCAAATGACCCTGGGGGTCCTCTTTCCAGGAGAACCCCGAGACCATAGTCCTGCAGCCTGCAGAGCCTCACAGCCTCAGGATAGGTCACCAACCACAGGGCATTTTCTAGGACCGCCGCCCTCATCCTCGGGGTTTCAGGAGGTCTTAAATCTCCTGGATGGCCTCCCTTCCCTCAAAGATGCTCCAGTTCCCCAACATCAAGTGTACCCCAACACTCCACACCCCCACAAACTCCCTACCCCCCTCCAACGCTCCAGGCTGACAGCCTCCCGAGCCAGCCCACCCTGTCCATTGGCACCTCTGACTCCTCAAAATTCTTTTGCACTTTCTACAAGTCAGAGTCCTACTTTCTACCACCCCCTGATCTCCTTGTGCGCACAGGGGGCCAGGCCCACCCCCCGCACGCGACGCCCCCCAGCATCAGGAGACAGTGGCCACCTCCCCTCTCCCAGGGTCCAGAAAGGCACTGCACACAAGTGAGGTTCCTGCAAGCTGATAAACAGTTTTTTTCTGTTGCTGATAAAAGGAATCAGAGAGAGAAGATGGTTATCTCGTGGCGGTGGGGTGATCTCTGTCCCGAAGAGAGGCCGGAGGCGGGCAGAGAGCAGGGGCTAGGAAACAAAATCTGCACAAGAGCAGTAAGTCAGAAGCATAAAGACGAACATGGGACAGTGTCACTTGAAGTGCAACACACAGACACAAACAGCTGGCCCTTGAAAGCTGACTTTGGAACTGAAGCACCCAAGGGCGCAGGGAGGCAGTGTGGGGAGGGAGCGCAGAGACCAGGGTGGGAGACCACGGCTGCTTGTGTGCTGGGTGACCTGCACCCGAAGGGCAGATCCTCTACTCGCAGAATACTAACAAGGCTGCAAAACTTTTAAATGACTTTTTAAAATCCGTATAAACCTTAAGTCTAATCTTCATGGAAAACACTAATACTTCTGAGCGCAACCACACTCCACACTTCACCCAAACTCCATGCTTCTCGAGGGGGAACAGAGAAGCAGGCAGGGGGCGAGGGGGCCCACAGATAATGTGACAGTTAGCACCTGCCCCCTCAAACACTGGGGCCCCGTTTTCAGAGCAGCTCCAAGAGCACCCACCCTCTGCACCTCCCCAAGAGGCAGAGGGGAGAGAGCCACAGCTCCACTTTGCAGAGGATGGGGTACAGAGGTGCCCAGAGGGTCCCTGAGAAGCTGAATTCACACTTGGGACCCAGCATTCAGGGGAGGCGCTGCTATGCTGACAACAGGGCATAGAACTGGGCCAGACGTATTCTGTTCTGGAAAAGCATTTCCAATGACAGTGAGGGAGAGCCCGCTGCTGGCTGCTGGGTATGGCGTGAAGCCAGGTGGGTGAGCTGATACAGGAAGAGCTTCAAAACACTGCACCTTCTTCCTCCAGGCCTCCCAACCAGCTGGCTTAGGGGAAGCACTGCAGAGGTGGGAGCCTGGGTTCTCCCCCTGGTGGTGCCCCCACCAGCTGTGACCTGAGCTTTCCCTCCAACCTCAAGTTCCCCATCTACAAAAACAGGGGCCATCAATCGTCCAGGTCGGTCACTGGGCTGTTGTGGGACTCAGGTGACAAAAAGCAAGTAGGAGGCAGGGAGGCTCACCACCACAGTCAGGTCCGTGCCTTTGCGTCTCTCACTTCCCCATCGCCCCCGCTGCTGCCTCCTCCATAGCCCTAACCACCCACAGCAGGGGAAAGGGTCAAGAAGTCTCACCCAAGGTAGGCAGGAGAAAGAAAAACAATTGCAACATCACTCCCCCAGTCCCTTCCACTCCTCTGAGATGAGACACCTATGTTTCCAAAAAGCGTTTACAAGGAGCACGAACACCAACCCCTCATTATTCCTGAATGTGCCCACCCAGTGCACAGATGAGGCGACTTTGGCTCAGAGGTTAAGGGGCTTGGTCAGCAGTGAAGCCGAGGCAGTCCCATCTCTCCAGCCCAGGGCATCCTAGCTTTACCCTGTGGGTCAGATCAATTCTGCAGGTCCAGACTGAGCCCCAAGTTTCTGTGCTACTACCCAGCTCCCACTCTGTGCCAAGGGCTGGGTTTTCTCCCATCAAGGCAGAGCCTGTACCACCCGGGGTTCAGCCCTGGGCCTGGCCCACAGGTGGCCCTCAAAAGTGAGTCACTGAGGTTCTGACTCAAAAGGGCAGACTTTGACACTTCTCTGGGTCACATCCATGATGTCACTGCACCTCATAACCAATCTCTTAAGATCTCATCATCCCCACTGGACCCGCGGGGATACCGTCCAGCATGGATAAGGCACCTAAGGTTTGTATGGGGCAGAGCCACCGGCTGTCCGCCCTCAGGTCCTCCTCCCTGACCACAGCTGTCCCGAGGGGGAAATTAACCATTACAGAGGGCCCCATGGCTAGGAGCTGGACCCACCCAGCAATCACCAGCTCTCCCGCCGCCGGGCGGGAGCTGTGACCTGCTCCCGGGGAGGGGGCTGCCAGGCTCAGTGCCCTAGAAGGAAACAAGGGAAGTGGAGAGGAGGGGCCAGTCCCCGCACAGTGTCAGGCAGCAGTGGGCAGCTGGTGAGGTGGCCCCAGACCTCACAGGGACCCCTCTTCCCCGGGGCCCCAGCACCCCCACGGATCCCAGCTGTGGACGACCCGGGTGGGTGAAGGGGAGGAGAACGAGCAGGCTAGAGGCATCCAGGGACCTCGCCGGGCAGCAATGAATCACCCTGCGCATGACCTGGGAGAGGAGAGCGCGGAGCCAGCGCAGGCGGCGGACCGGGCTTGGGGAGGGGCAGGCCTCGGGGCGCCAGGGAAGCCCCCGTCCCGCGCGGCGCCTCCCCACGCAGCCCCCGACCTGCAGGGCTATGGACACGGGGGCGGCACTCACCGCCTTCAGCTGCTCCAGCCGGTCCTTCATCCTGGCGCCCGGGGCAGGTGAGCGCGCCCAGGTGAGCGCGGCCCAGGTGAGCGGCCGGAAGTGGCGGCCGGGCCCGGCAGGGGCGAGGGAGCTCCGGACGCTGGCGGAGGCGGGTGGCGGCCGGCTAGGAGGAGCGTCCAGGCCGCGGGAGGCTCCGCCGCGCCGCCCCCTCCGGCCCCGCCGGCGCCGCGCGCTCCAAATCCGGCTCCGGGCCGCGCCGGCGCGCTGCGCCACCCGCCCTCTGGGCCCGCCCCGCTCACCTGGGCCGCGCCCGCCGCCGCCTTAAAGGGCCCGCGCCTGGCCCCGCCTGGCCCCCAGGTCCGCTCCTTCTGCCCCAATTCCAGTTCCTCCGGAACCCGATGGGTCTGGAGAGGGCCGGGCACTAGCGGATCCCGCTAGGGGTCGAAGAAGACCCAGTGCGTCCGTGTGACCACAGGTCTATCCGTCCCCCTGTCCGGGCTCCGTGCTGGGGTCGGGCCCTCAACAGACCCTTGGCCGGGAAGTGAAAGGCAATGATTTGCACTGCGACAACTACTAATTCCGCTTGCAGGAAGGACAGTCCAAGTAACCAAAATTGACGTCTAGGGGACCGTGCTGGAAAGGGGGTGATTTTAGAATATGTAGCTGGTGAAGCCGGACAGGACAGGCTGGGACAAAGAATTAGGATTCTGTGCTCTTGGCAACCAGGACCTCTCAGAGCAATGTAAGGCATTAGGTACTGGTTCGGAACACCTGCCGCTCCTGCCTTGTACGGTCTGTGCCACTTTGGGGAAGTCGCTGTGTCTCTAGGAACTCCCTTTGATATCTCTAAACCAGAGGGAATGCAGTTTGCTGTGAAGCTGCGTGACAGAGGAGAAATCACTGACTCACAAGCTACACAGCAAGGCTGTTGTTAAGAGAGATGTTGTTTTATCTAAGCATTGGAGAGCTGAGGTCATTCTCACTTCCCACTTCGTGCAGAACCCCGGGGGGTTGTACCTATGAAAGGTGAGCAGACTGTCCAGTGACCACTGACCCTTCTCTTAACCCTGAGGTATGTTCTTGGGAACCAATGGCATACCCAGCAGAGAGTGGCGCCAGGGAATGGGGCTGACATCGCCACAGTTTAGTTCTCAAGTCAGGAAAAGAATGTGCATTCAGGTGAAAAGCATGTAAATATTTTCCTAATTCTAACTGGACTTTAGCCTCTTCTGCGATCTTAATGCGTGTCCCGTGCTGACATCATACCTGCCATAAAAGTTACCTACCCTGTTTCCCTGTTTGAACCCCGCCGTTTTCAGCCCTGATTCTCCCTGTCTGTCCACTTCCTTCTTTGCCAGGCCTGCCTTCCCTGGGTGGAGGCTCCCTCTTTGGTTACTAGGAAGGCTTCCGCGCCCCCTGGTGTTCATAAGTGGAAAAAGTCCGTAAATTGCAAATCACATCCGACTCTTTCAAACTTCTGCTAGTGGGATAGTCGGGTCCAGAAAGAGAATCTCCTGAGACACATGTGATGGGTACATGAACATTTTTTACAGTAGAATTCTGAAAAGAATCGTAGATGGGAGTAGCTATTTGTACACCCTATGTCAGACAGGGGTTGACATCCAAATATGAAAAAGAAAACAAAGTCATAAAACTCAACAATAACAGCCCAATTAAGAAATGGGCAGAGGGGGGGCATCCCTGGTGGCGCAATGGGTGAAGCAACGCACTGTGAAGCCAGCGCAGCCACTGCAGCACAAGTTCCAACCCTGTTGCAGGCCAGGGAGGGGACCCACATGGCACAGCAGACCTCTCCTGCCTCGCCCACTGCTCCCCTCAGCAGTGTGTTTCAGTTCCCCACTCTGTCTCCAGTGGATTCTCTCACCTCCCACACCTCTGGCCTGTACCCCAGCTCTTGTATGCATAAGTAAATAAATCTTTTTTTAAAAATGGGCAAAGGAACTTAACAGGCAGTTCTACAAAGGGGACATACAGATGGCAGAAAGGTACATGAAAAGATGTATCATCATTTATTAGGAAAATGCCAAGTAATGCAACACTGATATCTCACATCTCTGAAAATGGCTATTATCCATAAAGCAAAGAAACAAGTATCATAGAAGATATAGATAGAAGGAAACTACACACTGTTAGTGGGATTGTCGGTTGGTGCAGCTATAATGGAAAGCAGTGCGGAACTGCTTCTGAAAATTAAAAATAAAAATTCCATAACCCAGCTATTCCAACGTTGGGTATTTGTGCCAAAAATACAAAAACACTAATTCAAAGAGATATTGAATCTTCACATTTATCTCAACACTACAATAGCCAAGAGTTGGAAACAACCTAAATGTTCATCAACTGATAAGCGGGAACAGAAGATGTGGTGTATATATACTCAATGAAATACTCTTCAGATATAAGAAAGGATGGAATCCTGCCATTTGCAGCAACATGGATGTACTTAGAGGAACTTATGTTCTGTGAAATAAGTCAGACAGGGACAGATAAACACTGTATGCATTCATTCATATATGGTACCTAGAGAAAATAAAGAACCAGATGAACTTAAGAAAGCAAAATACACCTTTGGAGTATAGAACCAGTTAATGGTAACCAAAAGGAAAGGGAGAAAGTTGGGTGAATAGGGAAAAAAGGGGCCATGGTAGGGTGAAGGGTAAACCGGAACGTTCAGCTGTGAACTAAACACAGTATTTGCACATATTGGAGTTTCAGTGCTGCACACCTGAAACTCGTATAAGCTTGAATACAATGTTACTTCAATTTTTAAAAATTTAAAGAAACAATGGAAGGATGCTTGCAACGCTATTAAAAGTCATTTAATTATTTGGGGGCCCTGATAATTACTCCAGAATTTAGATCATGTGGGCATCTTAATCTTAAGTTTAGAGATGAGGAACCTGAGATTTGGGAAAGAAAAATGACATTTCAAAAATAACTTAAGCAGGAAGAAATAGCAGCATAAAACCAACGGCCTCTACTCCCCATCTCCTCATGGTTCAGAGAGCACAAACTCTCACCTCTACCCAGCAGAGCCAGAGAGGAGCGTGCAGGGTGTTCAGTGGGATTTGGCCAACAAGCACCTCATCATCATTCTCTTCAGAGCATCCTTGAGCTCTCTGTTCCTCATGCTGTAGATCATGGGGTTCAGCACAGGGTGATGAATGTGTAAACTACAGACACCACCTGACCTCTGTCTGGAAGTAGCTGGAACTGGGTCGCAGTAGACGAGGCTGCAGCAGCCGTACTGCAGCAGAACCACGGTGAGGTGGGACGAGCAGCTGGAGAAGGCCCTGCGCCTGCCCTCCGCCAGGCGCATCTTCCGGATGGCAGTGGCGATGAAGACTGAAGACGTAGGAGAGCGTGATGAGCAGGAAGGGGATGGTGAGGACGATGACGCTGACAACGAACAGAGTGGCCTCGTGGACCCGGGTGTCTGCACAGGCCAGTCTCATGACAGAGAGGACGTCAGATTTCCTTGCTGCTGCAGAAGGGGAGCTGGAAGATGAGCACAGTTGGCTGCATGGCCAAGATAAAGCCCAGCACCAGAGAGCCCAAGGACAGCTGGACACACAGCCGCCAGCTCATCATGAGGGTGTAGTGCAGAGGGTGGCAGATGGCCACAAAGCAGTCGTAGGCCATGACAGCCAGAAGGATGCAGTCAGTGCTGCCCAGGAAGATGAAGAAGAACATCTGGGTGCCACAGCCAGGAAGGGAAATGAGGTTTCTCTCCACAGACAGGATGCTGGCCAGGGTCAGAGGGGCAATGGTGGAGGAGTAGCAGATCTCCAGAACCGCCAGGCTGGCCAGGAAGAAGTACATGGGGGTATGGAGAGATCGCTTGAACCAGATGATGAGAGAAATGGAGAAGTTGCCACTGATGCTGAACAGGTACATTATGAGGAAGGTCACAAAAATGAGCATCTGGATCTCAGGGAGTTTGGAGAAGGGGCGGAAGTGGAAGAGAATCAGCCCAGTTTGGTTTGCCTCCTCCATGCACTCAGAGCATCGGGCCGGCTGAGACACAAGCACTGCCCTGAGGACACAGACAGACGTCAGGACACGGGGCTCCTCCTGGAAGACGCCCTCACTCCTGACCTCAACCTTCCTTCATCTCAGCCCTGACAAACTTCACCTTCAGCCTAAATTCTGCAAAGGATTTCTACAGCAGCATTTTGGCTGTCCTTACCCAGAAAGCTGTCATTTGACCACCAAAATCTTTTTCTTAATTGCACTAAACATACATGACATAAAATTTCTAATTTTAACCATGTGGAAGCGTCACCTCACGGGCGGCAGTGTTGGAAGGGGCACAGGGTGAGGGAAGGTCACTCAGGGGCCACGTGGAGCAATGAGAAGCCTAGAGGGGCCACACCGGAAATGGTGTGCAGCCCCGGCCAAAGGCAGTCTTGGCTTTGTGAGCATTAAGTACAAAGATGGGGCAAGAACAAAGGGACTGTGCGTGCCCTGCGTGGGGGATGGGGTTAGGGATGTGAGCTGGGGTGGGGTGGCCAGGGGCTATTGCCTGGGGACTCATTGTTCTTGCCAGTCTAAGAATTTCTCTAGCCTGATATCTGCCTGCAGTTATCAGCAGATCCTGGTCTCCCAGAATGTTCCTCATACCAGGACTTTTGCCCTTGGTGAGAGGCCCTGCCTGACCCTACAGCTAGCTGACAAGCAGGAGCTCTGGGCACCAAGACAACATCCCTGAGAACGGGGGGGCTGGGCATCATCCCACACACACCCCACCCTGTTCTGCCCTAAGGGAGGCTGGTCCTAAGGACCGCATGCCCGCAGGCCTGGACCTTCACACCGTGGCTTCTGACTGGGTTTATCCAGCGAGGTGTGCTTGTAGTGTTAGGGGGAAAGGGCGTCCTGAATGAATTACACAAGTAGGTTTATGGACTCCAACCCCCACTCCAGACCAACAATATCCCAGATCTACAAATCCTATAAGGTCATTATCACCGAAGAGTGATGGGGCCTGAGGGTGGAGT
>JAGFMF010012242.1:1191947-1249907 GCA_019455555.1 Galemys pyrenaicus
GAGGGTGGAGTTAAGCAGCCAGGCTTGGTATAAAACCAGACATGTGGGCCTTGGGGTCTCTTGGTTTGGAGCCAGCTCTCAGCGTGCTGTTGGGTTCCAGCTCGGAGGAACTGGTAGGGCACATTTATGGATTTGCCTCCCTCGCTTCTCCCTCAGTTATTCGCTTCTCCCTCAGTTATTCATTACTTTATTTCCCCTTCTTTTGTAAATAAAACCCTTTATTAACCTTTGTAGTGTGCGCCTGCAGTTGGGGCTGATCATAGGTGCCTTTCAAGCGAGTGGATGTGGACCCGGTCAGGCACCCCCATTTTTTATCAGGGTTGCCCTGTAACAGTAGGAGAGTGAAGGGCAGCACGAGTGATGTGGCACCTGCCATCACCCGCCTCTCTGCCCTTCCCCTCTCCCACAGCTCTGGTGGCCTGTCTTCCATGTCCCAGGCCTTGCTGGGCACCAGCAACTCTGTCTCTCGCCTGGTCACATCATACCCAAGCTTGGAAACAGCTTCCTCCCATTGTTACAGGGCAACCCTGATATAAATGGGGGTGCCTGACTGGGTGGTCCTCACCTGTGCGCTCGAAAGGCACCTATGATCAGCCCCAACTGCAGGCGCACACTACAAAGGTTAATAAAGGGTTTTATTTACAAAAGAAGGAGAAATAAAGTAATGAATAACTGAGGGAGAAGCGAGGGAGACAAATCCATAAATGTGCCCTACCAGTTCCTCCGAGTTGGAACCCAACAGCACGCTGAGAGCTGGCTCCAAACCAAGAGACCCCAAGGCCCACATGTCTGGTTTTATACCAAGCCTGGCTGCTTAACTCCACCCTCAGGCCCCATCACTCTTCGGTGATAATGACCTTATAGGATTTGTAGATCTGGGATATTGTTGGTCTGGAGTGGGGGTTGGAGTCCATAAGCCTGCTTGTGTAATTCATTCAGGACATCTCTCCCCCTAACACCACCACTAGCCCTTGAGCACCTACCATCCCAGTGGGGTGCCCTTAATTCATCCCTCACCTCTGAAAACGATGCCTCCACTAAGACCATGTCCTGTGCACAATGACTGGCAGAGAAGAAGCAAACACATCATTTATTTGAGATTATCTTAGAATGTCTTTATCCTGTTGTATTTTTTCCACTGTTCACCATCAGTAGGAAGCCAACCGAGGGTCAGTTTGCATGGTAACAAAAAAAAAGACAGCCCAGAAGCATCAGGTGGAATCTGGAGTTGGAGAGCTCTAAGCTTCTAGAGAAGTCACAGCCACCCAAGTCCATATGACTAATTCAGAGTAACTTCCTATTACTAATTCAGCACTGTCAGCTGACCACACAGGAGATAGTCCCTTCTTTCTGCTTTCACGTGCACGTAAGCATGGAATGTGGGCCGTGGTGACTATGTCGTAACCACAGAGGAAAGGCCAAGAAAACCACAGAAAGGCTGAACAAGAGCCTGTCATCATGGAGCTGCTGAATTAACCAGCCCTAAACCTCCTGCCTCTAGACTCGCTCAAGTCAAATAAACCCTGTTGCTTAAGCAACTAAAAAAAAAAAAAAAAGTACCACACGCTCACACGAAGTAGATCCCAAGTGCAAGCACATACCCCCAGCACCACCACATCCACCAGAGGAACAGAAAGTGACATTTGGCCTTGCTTTCGATGACTAAACACGTCATCTGCCCCTGCAAGGGGGCACTTGCCCCCTGCCGAAAACAAGAGTTCACAGGCTCACCCTGTCTGGTCTCGCACCCTCAGAAGAATGCGCTTCTGCTACTTCTGGCCGTGCGGGTGTCTGACGGTAACTACGGCCTTGTGACTACCAGGATATTGCTGTTTCCCACCATGAAAAGAATAAAATGACCTTGATATTCGCGCTGATTTGCAGTTTCGTGCTTTGAATATTGTGCTTTTGCGTCTGGCAAACCAGCCCCTTCCCAGGTCTGAGTCCCTGCCTGCTTTGCACATAGGTTTTCCTCTCCTGTCTGTAGACTCTGCCTCTGCCGTCAGCTCATTGGCACAGCCTTATGCCCGGCGGGAGGGTGCAAGAAGGGTGTAGGTGGTGAGGAATTTTCTATCGCTTTTTTGAAGAATATTCTTCTTCTAAGAATATTGTTTCCCTTGAGAGTTTTAACACGTCCAGAGCGGCACAGGGCACACGGTGCTGGCCTCCCTCTCCGCTGCTTGGATTCTGCTGCAGCTGGAGCGGAAAGGTCCTGCCGTGAGCTGCTGGCCCACAGTAGCAGCCACGGCTACCTAACCCCCTGCCCCAACGATAAAGAGAGTCCGTGCTGGATGGGTGACAAGCTTCCACATACAAGCTGAATAAAACCTACTGTTCCTGCAGTTCGGGGCTCAGGCTTGTGGGAGCTACCCACTGGGCCCACCCGTGTGACAATAAACCTCTCTCTCTCTCTACCTCCCTTAGTGCTGCCTGATTTCTCTGGGAAAATAGCCATAACAAGGCCTCCCTGGTGGTACAAGGAGTTGAGCACTCGCACGGTGAAGCATCCGCAGCCACTGCAGCGTGAGTTCAATCCCCAGCCAGGGAGGGGACACACATGGTGCAGCAGGCCTCTCCTGCCTCTCCCCGCTGCTCCCCTCTGCAGTATATTTCAATCAATCTGCCTGTTCTGCTCCCCACTCTGTCTCTGGTAGTCTATCTCTGCTGCCCCTTGCCTCCCACATCTCTGGCCTGTGTCCCAGTTCTTGTGTGCATAAATAAATAAATCTTTAAAAAAAAAAAAAAGAAAGAAAGAAAATTGCTGTGACATCTCTGCAGGGTGAGTGAAGAGGGTTACATGTACGTGTCCCTCCCTCTACCCAAATACTTGACCTCCTTCCCCTTTGACTCAACATTAAAAGGACAAGGGAGGTTCTACTACCAAGAGAGCTGTCCACGATGTGTTTGCCTCTGTGCTTATATTTCTCTCTCCCCTCTTCACCCCACTCACACCCTGCCAGGGCCCTGAACCCCAGGAGGCAGGGACTGCTGGCTGCATTCTCCACCAAGGCCCGGACCCAGAATGGTGCAGGCTCCCCTTCAGCTAGGTTAACACGCCTGGACATTCACCGAGGCACTATCAATGGGGATAACTGATACTCAGCACTTCTGAAGTAGAAATAATAGTTTCATTTTAGTGAAGGGCATTTCCTTCACTATGGAAGGGCATTTCCGTTCTGGAGAGAAAGTGAGCAATTATCAAGAAGCGTTTTAAACGTTATATGTGTTGAATCAGTGCACTCGCATGGAAGGGTCAATCTTAGGGAAACAGCTGGAATATGGAGCCATGAAGTATGAAGTATGTGTGAAATATGCTTAACAGTAACTTGTATAAAGGAACAAACGTTTAACAAAAGGTGACATTGCAATAATTAAGATACATTCCATTACCATCAAAATCATTATCACTGATACATTCAAAAAGTGAGAAAATGCTCATATATTGCTAAATGAAGGAGAAACAACCTGGACTTGACACCAGCTGCAGTACGAGTCCAGAAGGAAAATTCAACTCTTAAAGGTGTTTTTAAGAGAAATGGGGGAATACTGCCTCCTTCATGCTCTTCTCCACTTTTCAAGCACTCTGTAGAAAATACATGCTTATATTGAAATCAGGTTATATCACTGCTCTTTACAAATGCCACTTGAGATGAGAGGCAAGAGTTACATAACCTACCCCGAGTTATGCGACTACTGATTATCAGAGCCTGGACTACATGTACAGGACCACAAGCTACATATGCTTGCAACGATGCAGCCGCATTGTGCTAAGTTGAGGTACAAACCCTGTGAAAGCTGATTTACAAAAACCTCTCCCTTGAGTTGGGCTGAGTCAGTTATGACCCGCTCACCCGTCTTCGCTTCCTACTTCCTTCCCTCCCTTTTATTTTTTTTTTAATGGTCATTATTTAATTAGATTCTTTGCAGGAAAGCTTAGAACACCAATTTGTGAGGGTAAATTCCATTGGTGAGAGCAAACACAGAGCGGAGGTAGCCCTGGAGCTGGGGAACAGCTTTGATTTTTGGCAGAATTTGAGAGTCCACAGCTTTTTGATCAATCTTGCGCTGCTCCGTAATCTTGTATTTCTCCTTCTCTGTGTCGAAGATCTCACCTTCCTGGTGTCGGGGCTTACGTAGCTTCTTCTTCTTGAAGTAAGCATCAGTGAGATGTTTTGGGCTCTTCACACCACTGATGTCAATTTTGGTAGAGGCGGCAATCACAAATTTCTGGTGTGTCCTACGCAGGGGGACTCTGTTGAGGGACAGAGGTCCAGTCACAAGTAGTAAGCCACTGCCCAGCTGCTTCAAGAAAACCACCCTCTTGCCTCTGTGATGCCCTGTAGGATGATCAGAATGGTCCCAGGAGTAATGCTAGCTCGCAGTTTCCTGACATGCTGCCTGAAGGGTTTTTTGCCATGGCTCAACAGCTTTCGGGGCACAGCTTCGGCAGGATAGTATCTAGGCATTTTGCGAAGTTTAACCACTCGGGTACTGCCATTCTTGCCACCACCGACTGGTTTTGTGACTGTAGCCAGAACCTTCTCCTTCTTTTTCTTTTCGATCCTAGATTTAGCTGCTGAATACTTCCTCTTGTACATCGCCTTTCTGGAATACATAGCAGACCGGGAGTATCTGCCAATTCCTCTCACTAGGACAGGATTTCGGCTGCAGTGGGGCTTCCCCTTCTTAGAGGTTTTGCCTTTGCCCTTGGCTTTCTTAACCGTGCCAGCAGCATCAGTTTTCTTGGCTGCAGGTTTCTTCTCTTTGGGAGGCACCTTCTCAGCCTTTTCACCCGCCATCTTGCAAGATGGGAAAGAGCCCTCCCTTTTATTTTGCTGTTTCCCTTCCTTCATTTTCTCCTTCCCTTCCTTCCTTTTTTCTCTCCTTTTCCTCTTCTTTCTTCCTCTTTCCTTTGCCACTGTTTTTCCCTGTTCCTCCAGCCTTTCTTGAAGACAACCCTTGAGATATAGCTCATTATAACCCATTGAGATAGTATGGAGAATTACAATTCGCCAACCCATGATCGACGTTCACAGTCATCTACACATTTCATGAATGTGCATCCCAGAACTACAAGTGTGTTAGGCCACAGCCAAGGACACCACGTCCCTCAGGCACACTACCCTTGACAGCCTTCAAAATTTTTGTAGAAGATCATTCAGTTTTCAAATAAGTTTGGAAATAAAAGACTCTATGGAATGTCTCTGGAACACTATAAAATTACAGTGACTCCCACAGCATATTATAGCATTCCTGAGACCAAGAGTCATCTGAGTTCCCGACACCCTCACTCAGACACCAGGACACATACCTGTCACCCCTATTTGACCACGGGAGTTAAAAATTCATGTTTCCCTTTTTGCCTTAGTTGCCAGGAAGCCCAAGAGTGGTTTTATATTTTTTTAAGATTTATTTATTTATGCATACAAGAACTGGGGTACCCGCCAGAGGTGTGGAGGGTGAGAGTATTCACCAGAGACAGAGTGGGGAGCAGAACAGGCAGATCCACTGAAATACACTGCTGAGGAGAGCAGTGGGCAGGACAGGAGAGGTCTGCTGCGCCCTGTGGGTCAGCTCCCTGACCAGGGATCAAACTCCTGCTGTAGTGGTTGCCATTAGCTTCATAGTGCTGAGACTTAACCTCTGGTGCCACCATGGAGACCCGGAAAACTGACTTTATATTCAGTTGCTTTTCATTATTCAGTTGAAACACCTTTCTGTTTAACTTTTTGCCTCTTATACTATGCCAGTTGACTTTGATTTCATTGTACTAGGACTTTATTGTAAGATAGTCCATACTGAAGAATATTTAAAGCATAAATACATTATAGAAATAAACACCATTCTTGCCTTTTGGGTCTTCATCCAAGGATTGATGATAGAATGAAAAATCTCTCCACTCTCCAGTCCCAAGTTTGCTCTTCCTTTGGGGTCTTCTCAATGGGATAAAAAGTGACACTATTATGAGCCTGGTTGTAATTTAACCTTCTCCCATTGTCTGCTGTATTCTGCCTTTGAAGTGGCATGATTACTTGCTGCCTGAAGATGAGATCGGGAAGCTCCAGGTCCCTTCTCACCAGGACATATAAACCGTCAGTAATGGTCCATCCTCCCCATGTCTTTTGTGCTCCTTTCCTGGTGCTGCCTCCAAAGACTTAACAACACTCACATAGAGTCCTCCCTTTTCCATCAGGCCTTTGCTACTACTCTACCTTCTCCCCTCACAGAATGTAATTAACATGCAGTCATGCATTCATTTGACTAATGTTTATTGAGCACCTACATCAACGAGGTACTGGTATATAACTTGGGATTATTTTACATTTTACGAGGGTCCCAACAAGCATGAACTCCTAAAAGAGAGAAGACAGCTCTTTGCCACCACTCTCAGACAACCTAAGAAAACTGGTCACATTTATTTCTAGGTATTTCTAGAGCTATCCTCTTAACCTCAGCAGAAGAGGGTCTGTTTTGAAGACTTGCTTGTATTAGTTTATTTGGCATACATTATATCACTTCATTAACTCCGGGAGGTTAAATTCACAGATAACTGCACAGGGGAAGCCCTCCCGTGGTCAGTGGAGCCCACGGTCAGTAGGCTCACTGCCCAGGGGCTAGACCACATAACCTCTCAATCAATCTGGTCTTCTCTTTGCGCTCCTTACCTTCTGCCTAGAGAGACTAGTGGCCATATTCTTCCCTTGAGGCTCAGCAAAGCCCAAGGTGGAATCCTCTTAACAGCTCCAGCCTCTCAGAAACCAGCCAGCACCGAGGGACGCACATATTTAGACACTATCCATCTTTCCCTGCTACTTCTTCTCAAGAGAAGAATCGGGAACTTCGTGACTTGCAGGACAAAGTTCTGGGTTCTCATTCGGCTCTCACTCCTTCTCATCTCATTTCTGAGGAATTCCCTACTATTTTGCTTCAAGAAAGCCCCAAGAGGTTAACTTAGCTTTTAACTTGACCATCCCCTATAGGTCAATATTTGAACACAAACGAAAATTGCTTGGGGACATGATATTTTAAATTGGCTTAATTGCTACTAGCCTTAGTTACATTTTAATGATTGCCAAAATGTTACTGTCAAATTTAAGGTTGTTTAGCAAGATACACAGTTTCAATTTATCCAAAGAGAGGTCAATTCAGTGCACCCAGACAAATCCTAAAACTCATTCAAAATCCAGCCCAGGGTCACCTGTTAAATGAAGTCGTATTGTTATAGGGCAACGCTAACATAAAATGGGTTTATCTTTCCCCCTAACAGTATTTTGACACACACACTATTTCTCCCCCAAAAGGAAAAGTCACTCCCTGATCCCTTTCCCATGGTGGCCGTGTGCCTACACCAATTACAGCACTATCACTATTTTTTTTATTTTTATTTTTTTATTAAAATATTTTAAAATTTACATATACTTGCCATTAATTGTAATCCCCATGTATTCCCCATCACCATCTCACACTATCACTATTTTATCTTAGTATATTACTCAATAATCACCTTGCTACTGGGCCCTCAAGCAGAGCAACAATTCAACTAGCTTATGCATCCTATTACCTAGTATAGTTCAAATCACCTCGAAGAGACCTGATATGCACTGATACAGAATCATACAGCATCAAGCATTATTTTTTTAACCAAAGAATGTTCAAAATTCTACCATTCTCCCCATAAATGAAGTGTCTTATACCAGTTGTTGACAGTGATCTTGGTCGAGGTTATTGTAAAATGGAGGAAAAATTTTTTTCAAGCTCGGCCATTAATGAACAACCTTCGCGATTTATAACAACCTTCGCGATTTATATTTTATCTGAGTGGTTTTACTTAACATTTTTCTGGTACATTTTGTTACATAACAATATTATTGTAACAATGATACTTTTTATCCCTTGCTTTTACATAAATGCAAACATATTTAAATGCTGATTCCTGTATCACCTAAAACTTTTCTGTCATGTACTGGTAGCTCTGAAAACTGAAAATATCTTTGAAATAAGCGTCTAGATATGTGTGTGTGAGAGAGAGAAAGAATAAGAAGGAGGAGGAGGAGAAGTAGAAAGAAAGGGAGGAGGCAGCTTCAATTCTTCAGTCATATTTCTAGTTTATTTTGGTTTAGTTTTGTCAATTGTTTTGCTTTGTTTCTCTGAGTGAAATCATCAGTTGTATGTCCGTCTTCTGATTTATTTCATGTAGCATAATCCCCTCCAGTTCAATCAATATTGTTGCAATGACAGGGGTTCATCTCTACTCTATAGCTGAGAAGCATTCTATTGGGTGTATGTGCCACATCTTCTTAATCCACTCCTCTTGGCTTGGGCCCATAGGTTGTTTCTGTAATTTAGCTTTTGCAAACAGTGTTGCAATGAATATAAGAGTGTGTCTGTGCCTTCAAATGAATGTTTTTGCATTCTTAGGTAGATATCTAGAACTGGAATGGCTGGGTCATATCATAGGTCTATTTTTATTATTTTGGTAAACCTCCATGTTGGTTTCCAAGTGGTTGGACCTCCTATATTCCCTAGAGGGTACAGGGTTCTTTTTCCTCCTCACCTTCACCAACACTTGTTTCTGTTTAGTGTCTTTGTTTTTGATGTGGACCATGCTCACAAGAAGGAGGTGGCATCGCAATGTGGTTTTGAGTTGCACTTCCCCGACAATAAGTGATGGTGAACATTTTTTCATGTACCTGTTGGCCATCTGAATGTCTTCTTTGGAGAAGTGTCTATTTAGTTCTTCCCATTTTTTTATTGGGTTCTCTGTGTTATTTTAATTGAGTTGTATGTATTCAAGTTGTAAATCTTGGATATTAGCTCCTTGTTGTATGTGTGATATGCAAATTTTCCTCCCACTTGGTGGGATGTCTTTTCATTTTAGTGACAATTTCTTTTTGCTGTACAGAAGCTTTTTATTTGATATCGTTCCATTTGTTTACTTTTGCTTTTATTTTCCGTGTTGTGAGTGTCAATTGCCAACGACATCTGAACTCAGTGTCATGGAGTGTTTTGCCTACGTTGTCTCCTATATATTTTATGATTTTTCAGCTTTACATTTGAGTTAATTTTTGCATATAATGTGTATGTGACTAATCCAGCATCCAACAATGTTGCTGAAGAGAATTTCCTTTCTCCATTGTATACTCGTATTTGTCATAGATTAACTATTCACATAAATATGAGTTTATTTCTGGTATCTCAATTTGGTTTCATCAATCTGTGTGTCTGTTTTTATTTCAATATCCTATTCTTTTGGTTTCTGTAACCATATAGTGTAGTTTGAAGTCTGGGGGTGTGGTATCTCCATTTCTCTTTCTTTCATCAAAATAACTTTATTTTGAGTCTTTTGTGATTTTTATATTGTTTGCTCTATTTCTTTGAAGAATTTCATTGGAATTTTGATAGGGATTGCATTGAATATATATATATATATATATATATATATATATATATATATATATGCTAGGGGTAAGGAGGACATTTTGACTAAGTAGTCTTTCAGTCCGTGAGTATGGTTTGGTGAACATAACCAACATAACATCTATTCTGTCCGACCCAGCCTCTCATTTTCAGTCTTTCATTAAATGTAAATGTTCAAGGTCACAGCTTCCATATTTCCCCAGTAACATTTCTTGGAATAGAGCTTCTCTATCTAGCTTCGCAAAGCAAGACCTGGATGTCTAGGAAGAGATAGGTAAATAGATCAAGTAACAAATTATCCAACTTACAATGGCCCCAGGGAATAAAGTTTAAAATTCTAACATACAAAATTAATGCTGAACAAAGGACATCAGCAAAATGGCAGACTAGAAAACAGTGCCTTTGACCCTCTATGGAGAAACTTACCATTACTAACAAATTTGCTTTTGTGAAGTTGCCAGAGGCCCCTTAGCAGATCACAGCACCTCCAGGCAAGCACAAAGTGAAGAAGGACCATGGCAAGTGGGAGAAAAGTTTGTTACATTTCCTCACAACATCTGCTCACCCTCCCCTGTACACCACAGCACAATTGTGAGAAAACTCCCAACTCCCAGTTCTCAGGAGCAAAAGAAAGAATGGACTTTGTGTCTGAAGATCAGACATTTTGTACAGTTCCCTGAGAAAACGTTTTCTGTTTTGTAGGACACCGAGTACCAAACATAATGGCAATATTCCATGGATTCATTGTTGATGAATGATGAGAAAAAGCGGTGGATACTTGTTCAAGCACCAGAGAGATACTGCAGTCCTGAAGCCAGACAGCAGGCAGAGGAAGATAACATGTGGTCAAAAGAAGAAATGAGGAAAATGATTCTAATTAGGAAATTGACACACAAACACAGAAAATACACATCCCCAGAACACAGTTGAGAGAACCCAGAATTTCTAGCACAAATGACCATTATTGGTATTCCTGTACAAAGTGTGTCCATGAAGAATTTGAAAGATGCCTGTTTTTTTAATTTCCAAACTTCAACCAAAAAAAAAAAAATCACAAGGCATACAAAGATGCAGGAAAGCATGGCCCAGGCATTGGAACTAATGAAATCTCTAGAAATTGGACCTAAAGTGATGGCAATCGGGCCTTCCTGGTGGCACAAGAGGTTGAGTGCAGCACTGTGGGGCCTCCGCAGCCATTGCAGCATGAGTTCGACCCCCAGCCAGGGAGCTGACCCATATGGTGCAGCAGATCTCTCCTGTCTCACCCACTGCTCCCCTCAGTAGTGTATTTCATTCCATCTGCCTGTTCTGCTCCCCACGCTGTCTCTGGTGAATCCTCTCACATGCCTCCCATGCCTCTGTCCTGTACCCTTGCTCTTGTATGCAAAAATAAATAAAATCTTTTTAAATAAATAAATAAATAAAATAATGGCAATCTAATCTGACAATGAATTCAAAATAACCATCTTAAAGATATGTAATGAACTAAAAGCAAAAACAGTCAACTAAACTAAATTGGAAAACTATGAATGATGAAAATAGATAAAAGTCACAGAAATTATAAAAAGCATAAATTAGATATGAAGAGTACAATAGGTAATTTTTAAAATTATCTAGAAGGGTAAACAACAGACTTGCTCTAGCATTAAAAAAATAATTTAAAATTCATTTCAAACAATCTAGTTCAATAGGGAAATAATGAATGCCTTTGGGACTTATGGGATCACCATCAAACAGACCAATAAACACATTAAGGAGATCCCAAAAGGAGAGGAGAGAGGAAAGGAGACACAGAGCTTATTTCAAGAATTAAAAGCAAGTCAATACTGAGCTCATTCTAAGAGTCCACATTTTTACTATCTTTTCCTCCCCATTTTATGTTTATTGGTCTCTTGCCACTTTTAAGTTTTATTTTATAGGCGTCCCTTTACCATTTCTCCAAGGACAGTTTTAGTGGAGAGGAATTCTTTTAACTTTTATTTGTACAGCTCTTTATTTTTCCTCCACTTCTCACTGATCTAGCTGGCAATATTTTCCTTTTAGCACTTTAACTATATCATGCCATTCCTTTTTGTCCTGAGGAGTGTCTGCTGAGAAATCCACTTATAGTCTGACGGGGATTCCCTTATAGGTGACTTTGTAGAGAAGACTCTAGCTGCTTTTAAGATTTTTTATCTTTAATTTTTGTCATTGTGTCTTGGTGTGCGTTGTGTGGGTGATTTTGTTTTGAGATTCCTGGATCTGGATATGTTTCCTTCCTAGGCTGGAGAAGTTCTCAGCTATTATTTCTTCAGATAGTATATCTGCCCTTCCCTCCCTCTCTTTCATTCTGGAGCCTTTATGATACAAATTTTCCTATTGACGCTGTCTGATAAGTCTCTTAAGTAGTTTTATTATTATTATTATTATTATTATTATTTTGCTGGTCTTTTTGGAAACTTTCCACTACTTTATCAACTAACTTTCTGATTCAGTCTGCTGTCTGCCTTTGAGTCCTTTATGTATCTTTTAATTCAACTCTTTTGTCAACTCCATGATTTCTGTGTGTAAGTTTCTCATATTTTCTCTCTTTTCTTTAGTTTTCATTTTGTTCATCCATGGTTCTCCTAATGTCAGTAAACATCATCACGACTGCTGTAAAACAACAATGCATTTACCTGGCTTTATTTCCTTTATTCTTTTCAAAGCCCAAAAATCCTCCTTTTGTTCCAAAAAGATGATCAGGTCTGCTTAGGTGCAGTGAGACCAAGGAGATTAGTTTCCATAGTTCTCTATAGTTCCATATAATTCCTGCGGAGCCTCATTCAAGCATTCACACGTCTCCTGAGAGAATTCTATGCCACATCCATAAAGGTCAAAGTCTCCTCCCTGAATTCCCATCACAAATCAACCCCTCTACTATAGGTCATGGGTCCCAGCTCACCATTACGCTCCCCATTCATGGCACACCATAAATATGTACAGAATCAGTAAAAGTTAATTATCACACGTTTCAACAGCTTCTTCTATTCTTACTCTAATCAGAGTTCTCATAATTAAGAATATTATAGTAAAAAGAATAAAATACTTAGGAGCAAACATAAATAAAAAGATGAAAGATAAGTTCAAGAAAACTCAAACTTCAACAAATGGAAGAAGGCACAAGGGGATGGAAACTTAATCTATGTTCACAGCTTAAAAAACAATATTGCCAAATGTACATACTGTGCAAAATTAATCTTCAGATTCAGTGTAATTCTTATCGAGATTTAGGTGGCATTTTTCAAAGAAATAGAAAAAAAATCAGCAAATTCATGTAGCAGGAACCACAAAAGATTCTAAAATATGAAAGCAATCTTCAGTAAGAACAAAACTGGGGGCATCATACTACTTGATTTCAATTTATATTGCAGAGCTACAACAATTAATAATGTGCAGCATTACCATGAAGACAGACACAAAGACCATGGGACAGAATAGCAAGCCCAGGAATAATCTCAAATATATATGGTCAACCACTCTTCAACAAAGGTGTCAAGAATATGCAACAGAGAAATGATAATCTCTACAATAAATGGTGCTGGGGGCACAGCATATATACATGCAAAAAAAATGAAGCTGGATCATTATCTTATACCATCTACAAAAGATGACCACAAAATGGATTAAAGACACAAACAGAAAGCTGAAAGTCCCAAATATCTTGGAGGGGGAGAGCAGCAGGACATGGATCTTGGCAATGATTTTTTAGAGCCAATACCAAAAGCATCGGCAACAAAAGCAATATTATACAGATGGAACTACATCAAAATAAACAACTTCTCCACAGCACAGGGAAAGAATTAAGAGACAACCTACCAAATGGGAGAAAATACTTTAAGGAACCCATCCACATCTATCTGAATTTAGACTCTTTACTATTCTATTCTTTTAACTATTCTTATATATTGCTTCCAACACCCATGTTTGAATAACCCTTTCTAGCTGTATCTTTTAAACAATCAAAAATGGTAATGATATTCTGAAAATTTTGAAATATTTAAATTACCTTGGAAGCTCCATTAATAACCTTGAAGACCCTCTGAGATATGGGGATCCAAGATGATAACCCTAAAATCTTTGGAATTCTGATTTCATAGATAACCATTGGAAATAAAACAGAGCTCCTTTAGATATTCCCTCATTTTTCCAAGGAGCACTGAGAGAAAGCCATTCCTTCAGATGTTCTACATGAAGTTGGATGAAATCTAACAAAGCATTTGTATTCATTAATTTCTGTGACTATTGAGTGATTACTGTCAGAGGTTTTCAATGGTTTACTACATCACATTCAAATAGAGCTTCCGTTTTGGAAATGTGAAATGTTAAATACATATTACTGATCTAAATGGAGCTAGCCACAGCTAGAGTGTGGATGTACACATTTGGAGTTCAGGGACAGGGTCGGGCTGGAAATAACACACTCGAGAGGTAATAGCCGGTTGTTTGTATTTAAAGTCATGTAAGACGTAACAAAATTGCATTGGTTATGGAGAAAAAGTAAACAGAAAAAAGGATCTAGGACCAAAAACCAGTTTGAGAAGAGGTTAGGGAGAGAGGAGTAGGTGATAAATTAGACTGAGAAGGAATACCAGAGAGAAGGGGGAAACTTGGAAGAGGTGATTTCCTAGAAGGAATGAAAGCAGGAAATATTGTGGAATATGGGGAGGAATTCTGCTACAAGTGGAAAATTTCTTCTTTATAATATGGTTTCAAGGTAAATCAAGTTAAAAGAACGATTTTCCCTTCCCCCAACTGGCCTTCTCGTCAAGTTACTAGAAGATAACCCTAGGGAAGAGGTGCCGGTGGACTAACCCTGATGCAATTTCAACTCTCAGGAAGACGACACGTTGACTATTGTTGCTCTGTGCTTCTCAAAGACCTCAGCCATCTCGGGGGACCAAGAAGTTACTTTAGCCAGACCAGTTATGTATGTCATTATTGGATAATAATTTTGAGTCTGAATGTCAAGGGGCCCTCAAAGTTCCAGGTTACAGAGCTGTGATAAGTAAAGCCTAGGAGTCAGTGTGTACAATGAAAAACAGAGGCAGCTGAGAACACACCCTCAGCCCCACTGTCCATCAGATAGGGAGCCAGTCCAGGCCTGAGTCAGCGAGATGCCTGAATCCAAGATGGGTCATCACGCCAGTGCAGGGATCCTCTGAGGGCAGAAGAGCCTTGAGGCAGACCCTTGGGGTCTCCAGAGTTTAACAAAGGATGCAAGTAAATCTGTGAGGCTGGCAGTCTGTGTGAGTGGTGTAAGAGGTAAGATCTCCTAGATTCGGATTTTAGAAGATTAGAAAAATTCTTAGTCTCTAACTAGACCAAACCTTACAGTCGACGTTGGTCAGGAAAAAGAAGCTCGGTGTGGAGAAGTTTCAGAAAGAGCAAAGGCCAGTTCCTCCTCAGAACGAATGTTTTATACTAGACATTTTAAGAGGAATTCAAGAATGCATCCTGTGAAATCCATGATATTAAGATTTATGAATGGCGGGCCTCCCCTGGTGGCGCAGTGGGTTAAGCAACGCACTACGAAGCAAATCGCAGCCACTGCAGCACGAGTTGATCCCTGCTGCCGGCCAGGGGGGGGACCCACATGGTGTGGCAGACCTCTCCTGCTGTGCCCGCTGCTCCCCTCAGCAGTGTACTTCTGTTGATCTGCCTGTTCTGCTCCCTGCTCTCTGTGGTGAGTCCTTTCACCCCCCCACACCTCTGGCCTGTGCCCCAGTGCTTGTATGCATAAATAAATAAATCTTTAAAAAAAAAAAAAAAGATTTATGAATGGCAGGGAGCTCCACACCTGTGAAATGATGTCTCTAGAAACTGTAACACAGTGCAGGAGTATGCAACAATTGTTATCTATTATGCTATAGGAGAGTAACAACTCTGTTGAATATGTGAATATTTCACTTGGTATACTCAAACTGGTTTATAATATATTGTGTGGAACCATGTCAAATTACCTATTGCTACCATTGTTGACTTTCAACAACAAATTCCATGGGATTCAACATTATAGCAGCAAAGTCTGCTATAAAGTCTGGGACTCCTTATTGCCCGATGCTGTGGCCAGAAAATACATTGGCAGTCCCTTCCAGGAAGTATAGCATCTCTTCAGACATGTACCTTCTGACAGATAGGTAGACGGACAGACATACACGAAACTTGAATTTCATGAACAATATATATGAATTCATAAATTCACATATGAAATTCATATATTCAGACATACAGGAATATCTTTTTTTTTAAAAAAAGATTTTATTTATTTAGGCACACAAGAGCTGGGTGCAGGCTGGAGGCGTGGGGGTAAGAGGATTCACCAGAGACAGAGTGGGGAGCAGAACAGGCAGATCGACTGAAATATACTACTGAGGGGAGCAGCGGGCGAGGCAGGAGAGGTCTGCTGCACCATGTGGGTCCCCTCCCTGGCCGGGGATTGAACTGTAATGCAGTGGCTGTGGAAGCACCATAGTCTGGGACTCAACCCCCTAAGCCACCAGGGAGGCCCATACAGAAATATTTTATAAGGACAAATACATCCGCCTTTGGGTACATCTAATTTGGAACACTTTCTTCCTTCCTTGACCAGCGAATGTGAGTAAATGATCCAGCTGGTATGAGCATCTCCAGAGGTCACAAGTGTCTGTGTGCTAAGAGGGGCTTTCACCTTGTGATGAATGATGACTGCAACATTATTCTTCCTTCTCTGTTCATCCCACAACCAATCGCATGTTAAGATTCTATTTACCTTTTCAGGTGAGTCCAGATTTGTGCTAATACCATAAAGGTCAACCTGGGCATGTAGATAACCTGAAGTCAAGATTGTTTGATTTTAGCTTATCACAACTTTTTTTTAAAGATTTATTTATTTATGCATACAAGAGCTGGGGTAATAGGCCAGAGGTGTGGGAGGTGAGATGATTCGCCAGAGACAGAGTAGGGAGCAGAACAGGCAGATTGACTAAAATACACTGCTAAGGGGAGCAGCAGGCTGGGCAGGAGAGATCTGCTGCACCATGTGGGTCCCCTCCCTGGCTAGGGATCGAACTCATGCTGCTGTGATGTGGATGCTTCATAGTGCAGTACTTAACCCGCTGCGCCACCAGCGAGGCCCTATCACAACCTTTTAATCCATATATGAGTAATCCTTCTTTACTCTATTTAAAGAGGAATTGTATAATATAAGGTGACACAGGAAACTATGTTATCCCATTTTAACTAGGCCATCAGTCACAAGTAAGAAATCACTCTGAAATCTGATGTTTTTATCCCCAAATCTACAGATATTCCTTCTGTGTGCACTACGTCTGTTACAAGGTTTTTCCCATAAATCATTTCCAAAAGGTTCTCAAGTTAAAATTCACCTTTAAAAAATCTGCACCATTTTGATACTGGGACCCCCACCTTGTGGGACCCCCGGCCCCCCTTGTTCTCAGGGATGTTGTCTTGGTGCCCAGAGCTCCTGCTTGTCAGCTAGCTGTAGGGTCAAGCAGGGCCTCTCACCAAGGGCAAAAGTCCTGGTATGAGGAACATTCTGGGAGACCAGGATCTGCTGATAACTGCAGGCAGATATCAGGCTAGAGAAATTCTTAGACTGGCAAGAACAATGAGTCCCCAGGCAATAGCCCCTGGCCACCCCACCCCAGCTCACATCCCTAACCCCATCCCCCACGCAGGGCACGCACAGTCCCTTTGTTCTTGCCCCATCTTTGTACTTAATGCTCACAAAGCCAAGACTGCCTTTGGCCGGGGCTGCACACCACTTCCGGTGTGGCCCCTCTAGGCTTCTCATTGCTCCACGTGGCCCCTGAGTGACCTTCCCTCACCCTGTGCCCTTTCTAACACTGCCGCCCTATGGGACAACATCACCTTACCCTGGACCCAGCTTTGAATCTGCTAGATTCTGGGATATGTTCATTCTAGCTTAAAATACATGAACAAAGCCAAAGAGTCATGGAACCACCTTTCTGAATTTATATAAAGAATGAAGCCACCAAAGCACGCTGTTATTTCTTTGCATGATGCCTACAATGATTCTATTGGGAAAAACCTCCTAAGATCTGAGACCTAAAAAGGTTCGTTTACAGTATTCCCAAACTTGAGAAGAAATATTATAATCTAGACTGGGGCTTCCATAGTAAATGCAGTCTCTGGTAATGCAGCAAAAAGAATATCACTTCTTCCTGTCATAACAAGTCAGTGTTTGGCTGAAAGTTATGATGTTTTGGTAGGAGGTGGAAGGAGAGTGGTTTAATTTATCCTTCATGACAACAAAGAGAAGGCAGAAACCTTGTGATGTCCTATTCATAGGTACCTGCCGTTCTGTTCTAGTCTCCTGTTGTCTAAGAATCTGGTCCCCAAACCAAGACAGTAGTTTGGGGTTGAACCAAGCCTATACGGGGGATACAAAGGAATGACTTAATCCAAGAGGTAAAACTTCCCAATGGTACTTCTGTACTATGAATCTGTACTATGAATGTACTACGGTGTTTTTGGAGTCAGTGGGTTTGGAAAGCAGGATTTGGGGGTTCATTCTGGGAATGGTTTCACCAGTGCTCCCTGTTCAGCAGCACACAGCAAGTTTCCTAGGCAAGCTTCTCCACAAGGCAGAGATTTTGGTTATATTTAAAGAGCAGGTTTATTAGAGAAAGGTACAGAAAGTAAAATACACTTGCATAGACACAACTGGGCAGGAAGAGCTGCCCCAAAAGGGACAGGTTTGCAGAGAGAGAGAAAGAGAGAGCTGCCTCCACTGAGGGAGGACAGTGAAGAGAGGCCCCAGCAGGGTAAAGGAAATACACTGCTGAGGGGAGCAGCGGGCATGGCAGAAGAGGTCTGTTTTACCATGTGGGTCCCTTCCCCAGCCAGCAGCAGGGATTGAACTCATGCTGCAGTGGCTGTGGTTTGCTTCATAGAGCATTGTTTAACCCACTGCGCCACCAGGAAGTGGCTCATCTCTGTGAGTGGATGGCTTATCCCTTAATCTCCATATCTTCACCTTAATGTCTGTGCGCCTAACACTCCCTACAGTAGCCTGACCCCTGACTGAGCCTCGCACTTCTTGATCTGAGGGTTGACCCCTAAGGGTCTTAGCGTCTATAACTGGGTTAATGGTTTTAAGCTAGTCCCATCTACCTCGACATCCTTGTGTGGTACAGGTTCTTGACCTTGTGGTGTCTCCTTCTCTATTCTTTATCCCCCATCAAATGAACAATGATTCATTTAACAAAGTTACTGAGGAGAGGTAAAGTATAAATGAACAACAATGATTCAAATAACAAAGTTACCGAAGAGAGGTAAAGTATAACCGTATGCTATAAAGTGAGATTGAGCACAAAAGCTTTGTAATCAAACAGATTGTGTCCAAAGCATGGTCTTCTACTTTCTACTAATATGAGTTCAAAACATTTCTATGTCTTTTTCTCTTTTTCTATAAAATGGGACAACAATAGTACAGGCCTTCTAAGGTGGTTTCATTGATTAAGTAAGCACTTTTTCTCCATGGCTGCCTCTTAACTTGGAGTAAATGATAACATGCTATAAAACACAGCCCCTATATTCAGAGAATTTAAAATATAATTTGGGACAAGACATAAAGATGCATAAAAAACATTATTAAGAAAAAACACTAAGAGTGACACTGAATTTCAGAGAAAGGAGAGAGATTTAAAGTTGAGTGGTTTAGGAAGACTCTGAAAAGGGAATTTAATCTAGGACTGAACAAGAGGCAGGAGGAGACAAGATCTCGAACTGAAAGGGGACTAGAAGTATGTGACAAGGAAGGACCGTGATGCATAAGAGACCAAAGGCTACACTTTGTTGTATATACCTGGGGTAGGAGAGGCCCATGATGGGATTAATCTGAAAAGCCAGTTCTAACGGAGATTGGAATAAGCAGAGAAGAGTGAAGTTTCTCATTTAGACAATGGGAAGACACTGGAAAATTAAGCAGATGGATGGATCATGGAGAAAAAAGAAGGGAAATGGAAGATTAAATAGAAGGCTAGAACAAGAATCCAGATGTAAATAACAGTGGTTATGTTACAGGGCAACCCTAATATAAAATGGGTTCCCCACACTGGGTTCTCCACCCGCGCGCTCAGAAGACTTAAAAGTCCCAACTCCAGGTACACGTGGCAAAAGTTATTAGCACGTTTTATTTTATGAAAGAAAGGGGAATAAAATAGTAATAACACCAAAGGAAAAAGAAAGGGATACAGATCCACAAATACCCTATCAGATCTAAGCAATGGCGCGTTGAGAGCTGGCTCCGAGTCAAATGAGATCGCTCCGAAGGCAGGGGTCTGGCTCCTCAGTCAGAGAGAGAGTGTGTCCCAGGCTCACCTCTGGTTTTATAGCCAGCCTGGCTGCTTAACTCCACCCTCAGGTCCCAGTAATCCACTCTTCGATAATCATCTTATCGGATTTGTGGTTCTGGAACACTGATGGTCTGGAGTGGGGGTTGGAGTCCACAAACCCATAATCCATTTAGGACCACCTTTCCCCCTAACAGTTAGAGCTGACTGAAGCAGTGGGAAAGGACCAAAGAAATGGATGTGAGAAACTTTATGGAGAACAAATTATCAGTACAAACAAATCGAATAAAGGAGAGGAGGCAGAAAGAATCCATCAAGTCTTAGGTTTTGGGCTAAGTTACAATTTGGATGCAGTATCATAATGTACCAGGAGAACAATTTTCTCTCGATTATGATGTACACCTACTTACACTTTCCCTAAATTTTTTATTTCAAAGTTTATGTAATTATCCTGCATTATTATTTATCCTAAATTATCTTTTTTTGGGTAACATTCAATTCTATATTCACTTCATTCATTCATTCTTCAAATACTTCTTTTTTTTTTTAAAGATTTATTTACTTATGCATACAAGAGCTGGGGTACAGGCCAGAGTCCAGGGAGGTGAGAGGATTCACCAGACAGAGGGGGGAACAGAACAGGCAGACTGACTGAAACACACTGCTGAGGGCAGCAGCGGGCACAGCAGGAGAGGTCTGCTGCACCATGTGGGTCCCCTCCCTGGCCGGCAGCAGGGAGGATCGAACTCGTGCTGCAGTGGTTACGGTTTGCTTCATAGTGTGTTGCTTAACCCACTGCGCCACCAGGGAGGCCCCAAATACTTCTTGAAACCTTTTCTAGAGCAGATACTATGCTGAGCACCAGAATTAAAATAATTTTCATCAAAATTCCTAACATTGAGGATTTCTTGTCTTTGGTACTTGATTGTATAGGAGGAAAGGGGATGACAGATGTATACATTATAACATTATATAATCTGGTCTAAGATGAAAGTTTGCACATAATTGCTGAAGTCCAACCTAGAATGGAAGAGTCAAGACAGCAGCATTTTCCATGACTGTCTATGGAAAACGATATGGAAATATCTTAATAAAATAAAAATGGAAACCCCAGATGATCTAGCAATACCTCTATCAGGTATCTATGAAAGAAATATGAAAACTCTAGTACATAAAGATTTATCTATACGTAGGTACATGGCAGCCCTGCCCACAATTGCCAAGTCATGGAGCCAACCTAAGAGCCCATCGAAAGATGAAGGGATGAAGAAATTATGGAACAGATTTTCGATGGAATACCACACTCCGGAAAGCAGCATTTTCACACATGCCTGGAGACTCAGATCATCTTTCCTTTTCACAGGTCCACTACACAAGCCATGGAAGGAGTAAATAAAACTGAAAAGATACAATTCTTCTTTCGGCCATTCTCAACTGACCCTAAGGTACAGATTATGATTTTTGCGGCCTTCTTGGTGATGTACCTGACCAGTCTCGGTGGAAATGCCACCATTGCAGTCATTGTCCAGACCAACCACTCCCTCCACACCCCCATGTACTTTTTCCTGGCTAACCTGGCAGTTTTAGAAATGTTCTATACATTTTCCATCGCCCCATTGGCCTTAGCAAACCTCATCTCAATGGGAAAAACTCCTGTTTCCATCACCGGATGTGGCACCCAGATGTTTTTCTTTGTCTTCCTGGGTGGGGCTGATTGTGTCTTGCTCGCAGTCATGGCGTATGACCGGTTTATAGCCATCTGCTACCCTCTGAGATACACCCTCCTCGTGAGCTGGCCCTTGTGTGTGGAGCTGGTGGTAGGGTCCCTGGCGCTGGGTTTCCTGCTGTCGCTGACACTAACTGCATTAATCTTCCATCTCCCGTTCTGCAATAACAATGAGATCTACCACTTCTACTGTGACATGCCCGCAGTCATGCGCCTGGCTTGTGCAGACACACACGTCCATGAGACTGCCCTGTACATCATCAGCTTCATCGTCCTGAGCATCCCCCTCTCCCTCATCTCCATCTCCTACGTCTTCATCGTGGCAGCCATCTTGCGGATCCGCTCAGCGGAAGGGCGCCATCGCGCCTTCTCCACCTGCTCCTCCCACATCGTGGTGGTCCTCCTGCAGTACGGCTGCACCAGCTTTATATACTTGTCTCCCCATTCCAGCTACTCGCCTGAAATGGGCCGGGTGGTCTCTGTGGTCTACACTTTTATCACCCCCATTTTAAATCCCTTGATCTATAGTATGAGGAATAAGGAACTGAAGGATGCCCTAAGGAAGGCACTGAAAAAATTCTAGGTGGGAGATCGTGTGACTTCTTTAAATGAGAACATCTTTGAGACGGGAACATTTTGGAATGGGATGCTACAGTTGACTATGATGGATTACATGGAGTTACAGGAATGCCCTCAGGAAACTGAGACATATGACCAATTATTCCGGGAGCACCAAAGAAAATGAGTGCTACAGTCTACTTAAAATAACACTTTGCCACATAGGTCACATGATGTCCTGGTTCCGGATGAAGAGATGAACACATTTATTGGACATCAACTACCAACTTGGCACTTTATACAGATTGTCTCGCCTACTGCATAGCAAGTATAATTTTGTTGATTTTTTTTAGAAGAGGCACCTAAAATGGGTAACAAAAGACATGGCCAGAAAGAGAACACAAGTGTTTAAAAATCTAAACTAAACTTTTTAAGCACCATGCTGCTCTCCTTGATCTCAACTTGCTTTCCTGGCAGGAGTCTGTGTAATCTCAAGCCTCAAGTTCCCCTGTCTCTGTAGGCTTCAGTCTTCATTTCTGAAGAGGCAGGGCTGAACTAGAAGATTCCAAGTTTTCCTTCCAAGGTCACAAACTTTTGTCCCAAATATTGACCAAGTAAGATCTCACTGAAAAAAAAAAAATGGGGGGATTTTCCCCAGTTTTTGCTTTGTTAACCCAAATGAAAATTGATTGTGTTCATAACTTTGAAAGAGCACTTCAGTAGTAAAAAGGATAATAACAGTGCAGGGAAATGTTATTTAGTAAGTGAAAATATGGGAAAGGAACACAGAGGCATTGTTGGATCTTGGAGACTTCCAAGAATCGCTTCTCCAGTGCTCCTTGTGAGCTCAGATTCAGCTCGAGTTTCCAGAAAGAGAGACCATAACTTGTAAGACACTCCATTCCTTGTTGGACAGCTCCAGTTGGTAAATTACTGTCCATTATCTTGATCTAAAATATGTCTACAAACAACTTCCTCCCACAGGTCTTGTCTTTACAAAACCTCTAGAGATAGCCCCTAACACGAGAGCTCTTCACCTACATTACGACACATTTTGTATCTAAGTCCTCAGTCCAATTTTTCCTCAAGCAAATATTCCACCAGCTTTTCCTCTGGGGCATTGCATTTGGATCCTCTCAACATACGAGTCATCTTTTAGATTTTCTATAGCTCCATAGCTGTCTTTCTATACCCAGAAATAATCACAATACATGGGGAATGTTTTGTTCTGCAGTGCTGTTATTTTTGTGACACATAGACCATATTTTCTTAATTTGTCTTGATCACATTAGTGTCATAAATTTGATATCAAATAAAACCTTCATAATCTTTTCATATGTCTTTCAATACTGCCTGATTATAATATTTACTGACACACGTTGATAACTTTTCACTGAACATTGATAAATTGTGACTATATTGGTTTTGGTTGAGTGATCTAAACTACCAAAGCCATCCTTAGGATTTATTTTACGCATCAGTCAAGACTCAAATAGTCAAAATTGCAATCATATTTCAAGTCCTTTGTCCATAGATTGACAAATATCCAGCATAGTACAGGATGAATGTAGCATCTATGCTAGTCCTTGTCTTTGGAAATTGTTGTCCAGTCAGATGAAAATCTGCTCAGTTAATATCATTATAGTTCACTGTCACAATTATAACCCCACAGTGCATCCTACCTCCCTGTGTCCTTGTCATGACATAGTTACATAACTTCCTTCCTTGCAACACTAGCAGAAGTGTTGCAAGCAGATGCTTACACTTATGTTTTGGAGTTGATCCTCTCTGGCTTCCTGCATGGCTCAGGACTAAAATGATACCTGTGGAGCAGGCATAAATCTTCAAGTTGGTCAGCCAGCCATCATTCCAGCAACTGACAGGCAGCGGAAGAACTGCCCAGTTCAGCTTACCCAAAATAATGACCCACAGATTCATAGGCAAATAAAATGATTGGCTTCAAGTCATTAAACTTGGAGTGTCTTATTTTGTGTCAAGGAATTACAGTCATCCAGTCGATACTAAACCATCTTTCTAAGAGACGCATCACAGGAAGTATAAGAAGTCCTTTCACATAATCAGAATAAATGCTTTTAAGTAGTAAATTTTAAAAATCTATATACCACAGCATTTTTATAAATCTAAGCATTTAGAAGGCTTCTTTTAATAGTGAGGCGGCATGATGTGCTATGATTTATCTTGAGTTACTTTGTAGGCGTTCATGTTATAATACTACTCTTTTCAAAATGCTTATAAGTTATCTTCTCAATCATCTTTTTTGAGAACGTAACCAGTGGTTGTCACTGATTTGATTTCATTTTGATTGAAGTGGGATTGATCTGTAACATGATATGTTTCCACTGTACCATCGTATAAATCAGCATCTGTATATGGGACACCATGTTCTTCACCACGAGTCTCATCATCACCCATGTCTTTACTATAACCATCTCCATGGAACTTACCCACTCCCTTCCCCCCATCCCTTCTGGAAACAATATTTTGTTCTTAAAGATCAAAAATGTATTTTTCTTATGCTCTTTCATTTGCTTTGTTTCCTTATCTCCCAACAGAAGTGAAATCGTACAATCTTTGTGTATCTTCATCTGATATATTCACTAAACATGATATCCTCTAGGTCCATGCACTTTGTTGCAAATAGCAGAATTTTATCTTTTTTTATAACTGAGTATTATTCCATTGTGCATAAAATCCACATCCTTTTTTTAAAAAATATTATCTTCATTTCAATTTTTTCTGTTGACTTTTTTTTTTTTTGAGGTAAAATTGGTTCACAACACTCTGTGGTCCAGAGACACAGGTGACAGATGCCTGTCACCAGCCCACACCCACCACCAAGTCATCCACAATCTCTGCCACACTCCATGGTGCCCCCCCCACTTTGTTTCTTCCCCTTTTCCCCCCCATCTTGTAGCCTTAATTCCAGTCAGATTTCTAGACTTTGCTATTGGTTTGCTTTTGTCAGACCTTTTCTTTTGCTTCTCTATATTTCACATGAGTGACACCATCTTGTATTTGTCTTCTTCTGATTTATTTTGCTTAACATCACCCCCTCCAGTTCTGTCCATGTTGTCACAAATGACAAGAGTTCATCTTTCTGACAGTTGAGTATAATTCCATTATGTATATATACCATATTTTTCTAATCCACCTTTGTTGTTGTTGAGGTAGTTTCCATTGAATATTGGAAATGGTGCTGCAATAAGTGCAAAAATCCCTTCAGGTCAGTGTTTTTGCATATGTTTCTCCAGGGCCTCTCTTCAGAGGATATCTGGGTTGCCTTTGGAGCCGCAGTGTCTTGGGTCAACAGAAGGTGGGTGATATACGGATCTTCTTTTGTTTGCATGGCTGTGGATGCCTTTCAGTACTCCTTCTTGATCTTCAAAACTGTTTTGGTTTCAGCTTGAGAGAGGGGGCAGGGACTTCTTTCAGTTCCATCCTCATGAAAAGGGTTTTCAAGTTCTTCTTGGCTGTGAAAGTTTTTCGGACTTTCCTTATTTCTCATAACCTTGACGGTTTTGAGGGTTCCAGGTGTGGTATTTGTACAATGTCCTATAGATTGAATTTGTCTGGTGCTTAGCCAAATTGGAAGAAAGACACAGAGGTCAGATGTCATTCCCATCACACATCATAGCAAGGGTACATATTATAAACCTGACTTCTCACTATTGAGGCTGAGCTTGATGGCCTGGCAGAGGAAGTGTTTGTTAGGTTTCTCCAAAGCAAACACACTCTCTTCTCTTTTCACTTTGGAGAAAAGTCACCCCATCCGGCCAACACTTAAGTAAAAAGTGTTGGATTGACTCCCCCCAAATGGAGATGGAATTATCTACACAAATTGTTTGAAATCAACTATATTGGAGATTTGTTTATCTCTCCCATTTGATTTTTGTTTAATTACATATTCATTTCAGCATTTAATCATTTTATACTTTAAGATATAAGCCATACCATACATTGCTTTTTATTACACTGAGTATTTTTATACATTACTGGTAAGAAAAGGACATAAAAGAAATGAAGGAATGGAGCAATGAAGAGTATAGGAAGCAATCAAGAACTTCCTTTTTGGGGCCTCCCTGGTGGCGCAGTGGGTTAAGCACCGCACTATGAAGCAAACCTCAGCCACTGCAGCACGAGTTCGATCCCTGCTGCTGACTCGGGAGGGGACCCACATGGCGCAGCAGACCTCTCCTGCTGTGCCTGCTGCTCCCCTCAGCAGTGTACTTCTGTTGTTCTGCCTGTTCTGCTCCCCGCTGTCTGTGGTGAATCCTCTCACCTCCCCCCGCCACCTCACACCTCTGGCCTGTACCCAGTGCTTGTATGCATAAATAAATAAATCTTTAAAAAAAAAAAAAAGAACTTCCTTTTCTGGGTTCTGCCTTTCTACACACATCTCTTCATAAAACAGATGAGGTTGAAAGATTAGACCAAGTAGTCAAGCACTGAGTTTCTCTCATTCTCTTCCAATTTATCCCATACCCTACATCAGATATTAGATGAGTGTCTGAGACATAGATGAAAAGAATCATATGCTCTCTTCAAGGATCTTATAGTCTAGAGGGGAAACATACATGAAACCAATCATTGCAGTTTATGGAAGGAGAGACTAGGAGTCGGGGGAGTGAATTACAGCCTGGATGAACCAAACGAGACTTCACATATGATGTGTCACTGAAGAACAAATGAGCTGAAGTTTCCTAGCGTAAGAACTGGAGATCAGAGCCACCCTGGTGGCGCAACAGGTTGAGCGCCACGCTGTAAAGCATCCTCCGCACAGCAGTGTGAGTTTGATCCCTGGCCAGGGAAGGGACCCACCCACACGGCGCAGCAGACCTCTCTTGCCTCACCCACTGCTCCCCACAGCAGTGTATTCCAGTCAATCTGCCTGTTCTGCTCCCCACTGTCTCTGGTGAATCCTCTCACCTACTGTCCTGTACCCCAGCTCTTGTATGCATAAATAAATAAATCTTTAAAAAAAAAGAAAAAGAATTGGAGACCAGCTTTACAGAAAAAGGAACTGACATTGGACTGTCATGAGGAGACAATATAGTCATTTATTTTGTCTTTAGGATGAAAGTATATTTCTTTTTCTGAGGCATCAAATAGTGTTGGCAGTATAGTGGTAAGCATAGCTGCCTTCCAAGGCATCAAGTATCTAAAGAATAGGATCACCAAGATACTGTGACTTTGCACTACATGAGGAAGAAAAAGAATATAAAATTGTGCAGGGTCTTAAAAAGGAGTTGTGCTAATACATGAAACAAGAAGATAGTTCTGAACTATTAGCCCCAATATTTGGGAACTGGTGCATTTAGATGGTGCTGAGTCTTTGTTTCCAGTTATTATCACAGCTCTCTGTTGCAGTTAATTTAATACAAATTCAGCTTTATTCTTGAATCTGATGATTATGCCTTAAGGTCATACAGTGTCATCTGAGAATTATTATATCATGCCCACATATATATCCCTAAAGGTCCTAACTTCATTTAATAAGGCTCTGGGTAATGATCTGGGGCTGTATAATTATTGAACTGAAGCCAGAGTCTCCAGACAAATCTATTCCAATGTCAACAATCAAAAACTCCAGCTTCACTTCTGGTTTTTGTTCAGGTTTTGAAACTAATTATTCCTTTTGTTTCCTTTTTTTTTTTTTTTTTTTTTTGGTAATACCCATGGCCTTTGATTATTCCCTTTACCAATTTCATTCATTAAGATGAGTGAAAATAGGCGATGCTATATTTCCAAATGAAATTGCCCCTGGAATGTCAAAGTAATGAAGCTACATGTGTGCAGAACTTTATCACATACAATCTCTTCCAGGAATATTATAATGGGGGTGTGATAATTCCAAAAATATACAATTTTTATTCTTTTAAAGGAATAAAATATAAAAACATTCTAATATACTTTTTTCAGATTGGTCAGTGGAACATCAAGACAGTTAAGGGGTCTGCCCAAGGTCACTCAGGCAGTAAGGGTCAGAAGTAGGACACCAAAGTAAATGTTGTAATTATATCCTGTTCACACTGAATGCAGCATACAAGCTCCCCAAATGACCTATTTGTGCCACTGCATGTTTCTCAGTATTAAACTCTGTGACCTACTCTGCCATCTGCTTTATGATGTTTATTAAATTGGTCCATATCCTCTCACTACATTTACACACAAAGTGTGAATATCAATGGTGAGACAGTAAACAAATCAACCTAATGACTATTAGCAAATGTTGGTATACAAATTATTTATGGTCCCAGAATATGGGATAGACTCTATAGATGAAAAGCAATAAAAAAAAAAAAAAGGAAGGAGGATTCTCAGAAGGTCACAGGTTGCTCCAGACCTAGAACCCACGCCAACCTGGCCAGTCAGTCCAGGGCTTTTGCCAACTGACCGCATGAAACTAAAAATGAAGCCATTTCTCCACAGCCTGCTCTCTAAAACATGCTATTATGGATACCAACCTTCAAGGTCTAGCTAGAAATTAGGTCTTGGAAATCATGTTTTTAAGCTGTATAGGAAGGTTCTATTTACAAATTGTTTTCACATGCACTTAGTCTTTAAGACAAAATATTCTTAGTATGTTATTATATTATCCTTTTGTAAAAAATGAGGAGTGAATCTTGGTTCTACAAGCTTGAGTGGTTTTGTTAAGATTCTCCAAAATTGTACTGTTGTTTCTAGTTTTTTTTTTTAAGATTTATTTTTTTTATTCATACAAGAGCTGGGGTACAGGCCAGAGTCATGGGAGATGAGAGGATTCACCAGAGACAGAGTGGGGAACAGAACAGGCAGAGCGACTGAAGTACACTGCTGAGGGGAGCAGCGGGCGAGGCAGGAGAGGTCTGCCGCACCATGTGGGTCCCCTCCCTGGCCGGGGATTGAACTCATACTGCTATGCCACGGATGCTTCACAGTGCTGCGCTCAACCTGCTGAGCCACCAGGGAGGCCCCTTTTTCTAATTTTTTATGCTTTCTTTTCAGTGAACTAGTATTAGGAGTATGAAGGAAGACAGCATATCCAAATAAGTAACCATACTTCCCCAGGGAATTAAGTTTACACTTAGAGTTAAATATGGCATAAACATGATTATTTTTAAAAAATCCACAATTTTTAAAGAAAGTGTTTAAATGAATAAAACTTAAAGTTCTTAACACTCATTAACAATTTATTAAATTTCCATTGATCTCTGGTATAGCATTCCATTAACATACTTGCAAGTATATGCTATCTTGTCTCAAATTTTTATTCTATTCCTATATCATTACAAACTTACTGTTGACATCGGTTTTGATAACTAAGATTCTGCCATGTTTTTAAGATATTATTTTTTCAAGGGATTGTGGTCATGTTAGTTTACATCCTAATATGTAACTATGTAGTGGCTAATAGTTAAAATAATCCAACTGAGGAATGAATGGAAATAAAGAAGAAAGAAGGTAGCCGGGAGTTATTAAGTGTTAAAACTGAGCAACGGTTTCAGGGAGTTTCATTGTCCACCTTTTGGTACTTTACTGAATCTGACATTACCCGCAATAAAAAGGTCTTAAAAGGTACATCCCGTCATGTGATTGCAAAAGTGTACATAGCACATAAATAAAGGAAAATTTCCAGTCTCTTGATAACAATAGTGGCTTACCCCAAGGTGGCAGCAAAGCAATTTTTCAGACAAGAAATGTTGTAGGGTCATAAATTACATAAATTCATAGGAATTAGAGGCACACACTCAAGTTGTGTCTGCATAACTTCGGAATGTCTGAATAGCAAGATGTTCTGTTAATCCAACATTGTGCCCTCGTCACACAGAGTCAAGGAACTTGCACCAAAATATTCAGGGGTTTGACTCAATCTCTCAATTCTTTATCTGGACTATTGCATTGCATATTAGTTGATACACTTTTGCTTCATGGAAATGACACTAGTGATCTCAGAACAGGCTACCCTGCTTGTTGCTTTCTGGCTTAATGATACCGTTCCAGAAAATGACACCGTAAGAACTATTTACAAACAAAAAGGATGACATCATCAAGGCAAAGTACAATGAAAAGCAAGTTTACTTTTATGAAAGCTATAAAACGGTGTTGTAAACCAATGTTACCTTAATTTTAAAAATCATTAAAAATAAATGTGTACATCTAAACAAAGTAAAAATAGTCAATTTTGTTCCAAAAAAATAAAAATTATAGCTACAAAACAGTGGTTGATGAAGATCTTGTTTGCTATTTTTTCTTTGAATTTCTATGGGCAATAAACCACTGTTGGAGATAGAATTTTGATTGCTCAGAACCTAGCGATGAGGCTCTGAAAGGTGAATGTCTCAACTGAAACAGCCATAAGCAGGCCCCTGAGGGGTGCTTTGACCTGACAGAAGCTCTTGAGGGTAAGTCCGATTTCCAAAAGGAGCATCAGGGACAAGGTGGAGGCCACGCTCTGGCACTAGCTTGCAGACAGGATCTAGGGACTGGTCCCAAAGGATCCTTTAAGAGTTGTGAAGACTTGCCTGTTCAGGGAAGGCTTTAGAAGTAACGCTTGGATTACAAGAGAGGTTCATCCTCTTGGTGAAAGGTAAGTTCACAGTCAATTCTACCACCTCTCCAACATGCATTTTAGGGCGTTAGACTTCTTATCTTTTAGTTCCAGGGCCAACTATGATCATTTAGTAAAGGAGCTACATCATCAGAGCTCTTAATAATAAAAAATTATCCGAGTAACTCTTTAAGATAATAAAAATCCTGTCTCTGCTTTGATTTTGTAATTTCTGCAAAAATTTAGAAGACTGCTATACCACAAAATTTTTGTTACATTTTTACTTTTTTTCCAGCTAATCAGTGACTGATGGACCTGCCATTATTTTTACAATTTAACCCATGTGAAGACAGAAAACTGGGATCAAAAACATTTTCTCATGCACTGAGTAATTTCTAGCTTAGTTCAGAGCAGCAAAACATCTGATAACTTCAAAATTAAGAGAACTGGGAGGCTGTGCATCTAGTCCCAAGAATGGCAAGTAGACGGACAACTTCTTTACACTTTGTTATTTAACACACATTTATGTGGTCCTAACAAATCAGGTGGAAATTGTTTTAGTTCTTCCAAGATTCAGGATGTTCCCTACTGTTATTCATTTCTTATGAGGATCATAATGAGACCTTACATTGAATATTCCTTACAAGAGCCTCGGAATCTCCCAGATTATGCAATATATTCCCCTTTCTGTAGAACAAGAGATCTTCCACTTGTTTATTCTTACATTGTCTTTAGGTGTCTGGTATTTTGACAGGTACTGAATGTACAGGTATATACAAGTATAACAACCATAAATCACACATTCTTAAAGAACGTGAAATGAGAGAAAATATCATAAAGAAAACCTAAGTCACCAGCTACAGTAATTAAAATTCAGAAGCAAAGATGCACAGAAAACTTCTGCAGAATCCAGAACGTGTTTATGTCACTGGATTTCTTCATGGCACTAGATAGTCACAGTTCAAATTGTGTCATAACAATGCCTTACCAACATACATATACTTTACCCTGTGGAGCTAATTAGCTACCAAAAACCATGTAATTGTACATAGAGAACTGAAAGCTAGAAAAGTGATCGTCAGGGATTTTACATTCTATTATGTCAGAATAAGAACTCCTGTTTTCTATGACTAGATTCGGTGTGGCCATTGGTATGGTCTTTAAAAAAAATTGATCATGGTATAGCTGGTCTATGATGATGTCATCAAACACTCTACAGTTCACCTTATGGTCATTACCTCACTTAATCTTTATGACATCTTTATGGGACAGATGCTAATATTATTTTTATATTGAAATGAATAAACTGGAGTTCATAGAGATGAAGTTGTAAGGATTATACACTGGTAAATAGCAGAGCCAGGTGATTCTCTCAGATATGAGACCCTCAACTCCAGAATTCAAGTCCATAACCCTGTAAGGTTTTGTTGCCAATTCTGTGGACCCATCAGTGTAACTACATTTTCAAGAACCAGACATTGGTGTGTTTGGTGCTTGTAAATACAGCTTTAATTCTGACTATATCTAAATTCTTTAATGGCTAAATAAAAATCTTAGTCTTGTAATTTTCATCGAAATCAGTAATATTTTTAGACTAGTGCCAGCTCCACAGAAACCATGTAGAGTCAGGGAATTAGCTAGAAACTCTGGGTGGAATTCTCTTTACCTTTCCCTCTAGTCTCACTAACTCTGGAGCCTTGACCTGGGAAAAGCCATTAAAGGCTTGTCTCAGTTCACTGGGAATGTCAGTGACAGGATCACTTTGGGTTCATGGCCCCATGACAGGAAGCAAGCCAAGATCCATGTGTTCACTGATAAGTACAGTAGAGCCAAGGGCTGGGCTCTCTCCCACCACTGAATCCTGCAAGATGAAAAGTCTGTGAATTGCCTTTTCTGTGCCTTAGCCACAGGATGAGGTATCAATAGCTACCTTCCTATCTGCTGAACACTTCAAGAAAATAAACAAGACACTGGGTCTTACATACATAGAAAAAGCATGAATTGGTCTAGAACAAATTGCCCCTGAGTTGCTGTAGGACGTCTAGTCATTATCCATGGTTTATTACCAGGTTAAATAACTCCTCTGTGCTCTAAAATGTCCCCTCGTTCCAGGGCCTGAAAGAAAAGTTGATTGATTCTGGAAAATAAAATCAGGTAAGGTGCTACTGCAAGTATTATGTTTGCCTCTTCCGTTATAGCCCGCCCTATCCATCTTAACTCACATTTTCATTTTAATAAATAAATTTTCATCTTACCAGGGAAAAATTAATTTTATAAGAGTATCTTTGCCAAGCCCTTAAAAGCCTAACCTTTAGGTAAATGCCTAACCTTCCTTCCCACAAGGATGAGCCTGACCCAGACGCAAGCAGTGATGAAGAAAACACGTGAGAGTTGGGTGACTTTCTCACATGATGATTGTTGGGTGTTTATAGGGATGTTTATAGGTGTGACAATAGCTACAAAGCAACTGAGACAAGACCTTGGTTGTCTCAAATCCTACTGAAGCCGAGAGTCTATTGTAGACTAATCTACTCCAAATAGTCTAGAGAACATTCTACACTCAGTGGTCATTCCCTTTCAGTGGGGAAACCCAGAGCAAAGCAGTGCCAAGACCAAAATGTGCATCAGCCTCATCTCCTTTGTACAGAGATTCACGGAGATGGAGAGAGAGGACATTTTCCTCACGGGACTGGGGTCACTCCACTCAAAGCAGCACTCGTTTGAGATTGAAGCACCGAATTATTTTAAATCAAATTAATAAATACTAGAAAAGTGGACATATTCAGTGACCATGTTTTCTAACACAAAGGAATTAAGCTATACTAGTGTTCCAAGAGGAATGTTTTTCCTCCATGAACACTGAAGTCATACTTAGAGAACCACATGCTGTACCTAAATGAAAAGTTATCCAAGTGTGAAAAACACATACATTTATTTATTCAATTCAGCAGTTACTGGTCACTGTATTTGGCATTTGAGGGAAAGGAATAAGATATTTGTCTAGCAGGAATTACATACCAAGGAGAAATAAAAAAATGTTTAGAAGAAATTATGAGTAAGAGGAAAGGTTTAGACAGGCATTCAACATATTGTCCTAGATACTTTGCCATATATAAAAATGCTGACATTATCTAATTGTCATGGGGAGCTTTATACACTTCCCAAAGCTAGAAGTCTGTTTGATTTTTTAAAAAAGATTTATTTATTTATTTATGCATACAAGAGCTGGGGTACAGGCCAGAGGTGCGGGGGTGAGAGGATTCACCAGAGACAGAGTGGGGCGCAGAACAGGCAGATCGACTGAAACACACTGCTGAGGGGAGCAGTGGGCGAGGCAGGAGAGGTCTGCTGCGCCATATGGATCAGTTCCCTGGCCGCAGGATTGAACTTGTGCTGTAGTAGCTGTGCTTCAACAAGTGTTGCTTAACCCATTGTGCCACTGGGGAGGCCCCACAGAGGCTGTTTTTAGAACATGTGTACTTCTCTTGACTCTTGGCTGCATACATAGGGAGAATGTACCGGGACTCTGTGCCTAGAGCTTCCCCTTAGTCAGGATGGCACACCACGCTCAGCACTGCCGTAGTGGTACAAGCTGACTTCGTCTCTCTAGATGACAAACGAGAGAACAAACGAGTGCTGCTTTGAGTGGAGTGACCCCAGTCCCGTGACCATCATGGCACCAAATCAGTATGACTTCATTCCTGATGGCCGGCAGATGATTGCTAAGCAATGTATATATTTAAGGGCTCCGGGTTATTCGTTCATGTTGTTCTTGCAAAACCAAACTGAAGCCCAAGTTCTATGCTTCGGGCGAATTAACCTGGCTCTAATTCATAGCGACAGACTTCAGAGTTGGATCTCAGTCACCACTTTTGGAAAAGTGAGTTGACAAATGCAAGCTATCTGTGCTAATTGGTCATCATTTCCTTCACGCTGAGACACAGCATTTTCTTGCCTAACATGTTTTTCTGTCCTAGAAAATCCAATGTTCCATTTTCATGGGGGATGAAAACCAAACCAGATCCAGTTCCACTTTCAGCCATTTTCACCCATCGTGGAGGTACAGCTATTTATTTTTGCGGCTTTTCTGCTAATGTACATTGGCAGTCTTGTTGGTAATTCCACGATCTTTCTCACTGTCTGGGCAGAGCGTTCACTCCACACGCCCATGTATTTCTTTCTGGCCAACCTGGCAGTTCTGGAGATCTTCTATTCTTCCACTGTTGCCCCTCTGGCTTTGGTCAACCTCCTGACCATGGGGAGAATTCCCATCTCTTTCACTGGCTGCGGCACCCAGATGTTCTTCTTTGTCTTTCTGGGCAGTGCTGACTGCATCCTCTTGGGGATCATGGCTTATGATAGGTTTGTGGCTATCCGGGACCCCTTGCGTTACATCCTTATCATGAGGTGGCAGCTGTGTGCCCACCTGGCTCTGGGAGCGCTGGTCCTCGGTTTCATTCTAGCCTTACAACTGACAGTTCTGATTTTCCATCTGCCATTCTGTGGCCACAATAGGATCACTCATTTTTATTGTGATGTGCTCCCGATCTTGAGATTGGCATGTGGAGACACTCGAACGCCGGAGGCCATGATCTTCATCGTCAGTGTCATCATCCTGACCATTCCCTTCTCCCTGATCTCCATCTCCTACATTTTCATAGTATCTGCCATTCTGAAGATCCGCTCAGCAGAGGGCCGGCACAAGGCCTTCTCCACCTGCTCTTCTCACCTGACTGTGGTTCTCCTCCAGTATGGCTGCTGCAGCCTTATCTATTTACGCCCCAGTTCTAGCTACAACCCCAGAATGGGTCGGGTGGTGTCTGTGGTCTATACCTTTGTCACCCCTCTCTTGAACCCCTTGATCTACAGCATGAGAAACAAGGAGCTGAAAGACGCGCTAAGTAAGGTAATGAAAAGACATTTGCTGAGCTAGGAAATGCCCAGAATTCTGGCTCATGTAAATGAGGAAGCAACTCCTCAGAAAATAACAAATTCAGGGATTAGGTGACCTAAACATTTGAGGAATAAGATCACTACTTCCTCATGCCCCAATTCCTCTTTCTAGCTCTAATTTATAAATATAGTACACAGGCATTTTAGAAAAAAATGGAAAACATAAAAGCAAACCAAAAAGTCAAAAATCGTTTCTGACCCAACCAACAAAATAACCTCTAATGATGTTTCGGTACTTATACATTATTTATGTTAAGAAGAGCTTTTATATCCTGCTTTATTCTCTAACACAAACGTCTGCCACGCCGAAGCAACGTTCTAAAGCACGATTGTCCTAACATATCCACTGATCTTTATTGTCATTTAGAATACTACCAATTTTTCACAATTATAATTATCACTACATTAAAATTCCTTGTATATAATTTACTGTGTGTAACTGTGATTAAGCCCATATATACATATTGCCAAATTGCAATCCAGAAAGACTACTAATGTGTACTCCACAAACTATTTACAAAAGCATTCACTCTATAACCTCTTTTAATTAATTTTATCAAAGTAACATGGCATTATAACATGATGTAAGTTTCAGCTGTGCAATCCTGAGAATCAGCACAGAGTACATTAAGTTCACACCCAAACATCTGGTTCTATCCTTCACCACACCACTGAACTTTCTCCTGATTTGCCCTCCCTTCTTCCTTCCCTTCTGGTAACCACTAGTAGGTCTTATAGACTAAAAGTTAATTTAGACTTACAATTTCAAGGTCAACCCTGACTTCTTCCTTCATTCCTGCTTTCCGTCCTTCCTTTTCTTTGGCTTTATTACTTTTCTTTTTCCCTTCCTTTGCCTTTTTCTTATCAACTTAATGATTTTACAAATGTAAACAATTTTTCTTGTTTACATTTATTAAAACTAATCTTTATAGTCATATAAAGTTATTCAGCCATTGCCCAGAGTTTGCCAGGCCTTGGCTTACAGGGCCCCAAGTCTTTGGTCACTTTGAGGGCTGGCTGTTACCTAGTACGGGAACATCTGTTGTAATGTTTCATGCCTGCTTGCAAGCCAGTTATATCCTTAGCCTGCTCCACTTCTTTAAGGTTCAGGGCTGGTCCATTTAACATTTCTCATTGTTGAATTACCACCATGATTAAAGCATCGAGTTTTTGGAATTAGACAATCTTTTTGCCAGCTTTGCCATTAGGTGGTTGGGCAAATTACTTGACATCGCTAATCCTCAGGTTCGTCATCTTAAAGTGGAGACAATAAAAGTGCCTACTTCAGGGGGTTGGCATAAGGATTCAATGAAATAAACCACATAAAGCACCTAACAGAGCACCTAGATGGCTTCACTTAGTGGTGGTAGCAGCAGCGCCGTGCCACTGAACAGTCAATGCTTCTGAGAGGCAGGTATGATTATACCAACCTTGCGAAGAAATCAAGGCACAGACATGTTTAGATTACTTGTCCCAAAGTTCAGAGTCAGTTGCAAATCACTGCCACCGGGGTATTCCAACTCCCAAATTCCCAGTATCGTGACTCTGATTCATCCAGCCACACTAGCTCGTAAGGAATTTACTGGATGCCTTTACTAGGTGATGCTGGATTTTAAGACACCCAGAGAAAGGAGTTGCGAAACGCACAAGAAATATATCCTCATTATGCAAGTTCAGTCTTTATAGGAAAAGAGAAAGGTCTGCGAGTTCACACTGGCTTCAAGGGCCTGGGAGGTGCTAGCAGAGGCAGCAAACCGCCAAACATATTTCTGGAACCAGGGTGCCGTGTGGAGGCTGATCATCTGTCTTGCCCTTCCAAGCCTGTGCTCCTCAACCTCGATGACCTTTCTGCTGCCGCACCGGCCCCGCTGCCCAGGGCTGAGCGGTCCTTCTTGGAACCTGGCTCCAGGTGCCTGGAGGGCCCGGCGCCTAAAAATATGAGGGTTCAGCCGCCGAAACGTGCCTTAAAAAAAAAAAGGCGCTGTTAGCACTTCGAGACACATAAACCACATTCTGGTCCTGCCGCTGATTCAGCGGGTGACACATCGCTCAAAGTGCCGACGAATTCAGCCCTTTCGATGCCCTTAACTTTTATGGGCGCACATGGCACCTCGCGAGGGCCCTGAACAGCCCGTGCAGGCGTAGGTAAAGGAGCCGCGGCATCTCCACTTCTCCAGCCGCAGCTGAGCCCGGCGCTCTTCAAAGCCAGATCCTGTGACCATCACAAGGGTTTTCTCCGCCCCGTCCGTGACGGAAAACTCGTGACTGGAACCCGAGAGCGGGGCGGGCTCAGAGAAACTGGGGCGGAGCAGCCCGCACGGCTCGCGAGGCCGCCCCGACGGGCAGCGCGTGCGCAGTCTCTCGCCCCGGGACCTCCTTCCCGCCGCCGAGACTAGGAAGCGGGACGCCAAATCTGTCCCCGCGCAGACGCCGCCGCCGGGCGCCGAGCCGGGGGGCCGCCCACCCTCAGGCGCGCCTGCGCACGTTCCCACGCACGCTCCGGCGTACGGCGGCGGCCAGGGGTCGCGAGCCGGTGGAGGACCCGCGCGCGGAGGAGTCCGGGGAGTCAACGCTTTTTCCCTCCCTTCCCCATTCCCCTCCCCGATCCCTCCCCCCCCTCCCCAAGAATGTTCCGCTACGAGGTGAGCTGTTGCGACCGGAAGTGACCCCTCCCTCCCTCGCGCGCCCCTCTTCCTCTCACCCCCGCGCGTCCGTCCCGCGTGCCGGCGGGGGAGGGGGCGGGCGGTGGGACCGGCGGGACGGCGCGGCGCGGTGGGCCTGGGGTCGCGGGTTTACTCGAGGGCTGTGAGCTGGTTTCGAGGGGCGGGGCTGTGCGTTCGGTTGCCGCTCGCTGGGCAGTGGGTGTCTTTTGGGGTGGGGAGGACCCGTTAACTGCCCTAACGCGATCACCCCCCCACCCGGGAGGTGTGGCGGTGGCGAGAGCGTCGCACCCAGCGGGTGGCTCTTCTTGAAGAAGAGGAGTGAGCTGTGAAAGCCCAGAGACGTGTTTCCCGCCCTGGACCCGGAACCGGCGCTCCTCCAGCTACTCACATAACACACGCACACACCACACACCCATACACTCAGCAGCCATCGGGTCCACGGGGCCTGGACTTGCCCTTTGACTGGGGCGGAAGACTGTTTACTAAAGAGGACTCCGAGTTGGGAGGGGGCGTGTCCAGCAGGAGTGGAGGGAGACTTGGGTTTGGTGACTGCGCGGGGGGAATGTAGCAATCGTCGAGAGTCCTGACCCTGTCACTGTTTCAGTGTGTGACCTTGATGGACTCCTAATCACGGGACAGAAAGTTTGTGGGTTTCTGGAATGAAGGGGCTGGTCTAGATGATCCCTGAGAGTCTTTCCAGTTCAAAAACTCAGTAACTTGCTTAAGGGGGTCTTTGTGATTTGCAAGGGAGTGCTGGAAATTGCCTCTGATGTGGAGGCTGTTGCATGCCTGTTTCATGTAAGTTTGGGAGGGCCTGAGATGGATGGAATGACCCTTTGACTTAACCTTTCCTTCAGTAACAGCATAGCTAAGAGGTAGCCAGGCCAGGTGTATCACAGACCTGCCCACCTAGAAAGTGTGGAATTCCCATTGTAAGTCTCTGAAAGTTGGGGACCCAAGCATACATACTTGATAGGAATCATTTAAGACCAAACTAGGTAAACATGGAGAGTGATGAGATGCAGTAGGCAGAGTTGCCAAAAGAAAAGAAAATTTGGAAAATAAATCAGTTGAAAATTGAAGTAGAGGAAAATGGTAAAATAGAACACACCTTGGTTATTATGGCGATCTCTAGCATTGTTCAGCAATCTACAATCACTGCCTGCGTCTTTGCCTCATAACTTCCTGAGGCAGGTGGTATTATCCCTGCATTACTACTTAAGAGACTGATGCTTGGAATCTAATACAGAACCTGAGACACAGCTGGTGATCAAGACGTACTTAATTAACTGACAATATTGTGACTTGTCCAGGTTTTTAACACTTACAAGGGTAGAGCCAGGACTTGAACTTGTCATATAACACTTTCCAGTTTGTGCATATAAGAAACAGGAGAGAAGGACAGAAAATAAAGAAAAAACTTTAAAAGAAAATAATAGTGTAGTGGAAAAGATGACAGTATGGGGGAGATGAGAAATTTGTTGAAAAACATGTACAAAATGCAAGCAAATAACAGTGTTCATTTTCAATTAACACTACTAATGAGTGAAGTAAGGGAAGTTGTGGTCCTAGTTTCTTGGTTGCATGAGGAAATGCTATTACTAGATTCTTTATAAATTGTAAAAGGTTGAAGTAAGGAATAGGAAAGCAGAACTGAAAGATAGGGTACCGAATTTTCCAGTGTCAAGGAATTTGGGGGGTTAAAAAAAATGCCATCTTTACAAGAAGTTATAATGAAGCTGTTATGTTGATTAGGAAGGTAAGATGAACATTTTTAGAACGTTTTTAAAAATGAGGTGGTGAACTTCATGAATAGATAACCTCTTTTCTCTTTTTTTAGTCTTTGGAGGATTGTCCTCTGGATGAAGATGAAGATGCTTTTCAGGGCCTGGGGGAAGAAGATGAAGAGATCGACCAGTTCAATGATGATACGTTTGGGTCAGGTGCTGTTGGTAAGTGACATCTATCTTATTCTTGTGCTCTTCAAATACCCCCTTTTGTAAGCAGTATGTTTTAAAAGAATAATCTCAGTCACTCACTTGGCAAAATACTCTGTTCTTGGTCTCAGAATATTCTGAATTTAATTGGAAGCATCTAGATGCACCTCTGTAAGCCCTGTCCCTTCTAACTATTTGACCTGTGACTCTAGGTTGACCGTATAAAGACTTCAAATAATTAAAAAAGTGGACATTTTACAAAGGCTTAAAGAAATCAGAAATTTGGGCCACCCTGGTGGTACGGCGGGTTGAACCGCCGCACTGTGAAGCATCCGCGGCATAGCAGCATGAGTTGAATCCCCAGTCAGGGAGGGGACCTACATGGCATGGCAGGCCTCTCCTGCCTTGCCGGCTGCTCCCCTCAGCAGTATGTTTCAGTCCATCTGCCTGTTCTGCTCCCGGCTGTCTCTGGTGGATCCTCTCATCTCCTGCACTTCTGGCCTATACCCCAGCTCTTACATGCAGAAATAAATAAATCTTTTAAAAAAAAAAAGAAATCAAAAATTTTTACTCGTGGAATATGTAATTTAAAGAAAAGTAGACTAGAAGAAAACTCAGATTCAGATATATATATGTTTGAAAATTCATTTGCTTGATCAATAACCTTACATGACCCTGCCATTGATGTATAGTATCTTTAATTTAAAAAAAGCTTTTAAATCTAAATTTTGATCCTAGAAAGTCTTCATAATTTAGAAAAGTGCTATTTACAGGTGAAAATTTCCCATCCCTAGATACAGGCAAATATTCTTAGAGTAGGAAAAGTTTAAAAAGTTAACAAGCCAAATTAAATTCTAGAGGCCACATGTGGAATTACAATTACTGAGATCGAAAATTTAGATAGCAAGCTTATGTGTTAGTTTGAGAATTAGAGCTTCTAGAACAAGTATACAAATTGTTAAAATTAAACTGTACTTGAAAAATGAATAAGAATCAATGCAAGTACTTTTGCTTTGACTATTAGTGTTGAAAACCAGCAATAACACTTTTGTTAGACTGTAAAGATACATAATTTCTTGGAATGAGCAGTTCTGTCTATGCGATACAGTTGAAGTTAGTAATAAGAAAGAAAAGGAAACTTAGCAATAGCAAGCTGTTGAATATAAAAAACAAGGTGTCTGAAAATATTATTGTGGATACTGATTTTGAGTAACTCAGCAGTTTAAATTTATCAAGACTTAGACTGAGTTGAATGAACTGGCAAAAATGAAAGACTGTGAATGTCAATTAAGGTTTACAAAAGTCAGCAGAGAACTGAAGCTGCTACCATTGCAACTGAAGCTGCAAGAGAAGTTTTGTAAGGTAGAAGCTGGCCTCATTGCGGAAGAGAACCTGGATCACAGCCACACTTTAGGAGATGAGATCATTCAAAAAGATGACTTGATCTAGATGCTGTTCTCTCTCCATGGAGAGCTCAGGGAAAGGGACATACAATACGATTTTAAAAGCAGGGAACGGAGGTAAATTGCAAGTTGTATTTGTAAATTTTTAATTTAGAGATAATCTATAAAATACCGTAGAAGCTGTATCATGTTTCTGAAACTTTTTCACATATAGTATTGTGCTTAATGTTGCCATTTTTAAGCAGATTCCTCAGTGTCAAAATGAAATTTGTATATTAACACTGAATGCTAACATAAAACAAAATGAAGTTTATATATTAACATTAAATATTGACATTGAATATAACATTTGTATATTAATATTGAAATGAGTCTGCATAGTAATATGCCCTCAGTTTCGAGCCTGGACACAAGAAGAAGTAGTCTCGCCTTCATGGACTCCACGTCCTGTGGGCAGTGTTTTTTTTTTTCTGAGTTTTTATGTTCCTTACTAGATGGGGAAATTTTTGCCTTAAAAGGACATTGAGAGTGTGCAGAACTATATATAATGTGATGGGAAAAAAGAAACGTACACTCACATTGAAAACCTACAGTAAAAGATAGTAGAAAGTGAAGGCAGTGAAATAAAATGTAGTTAGCCCAATTTGTACCCGAGGGCATAAGGATAATTAAGGATTTCTTGGTCAACAAAGTTTATAATGGAAAAAGGATTTCCCAGTGTGAGCCCTTTCTGTTGAGGGTATAAAATACTTGAATTGTGAAATTAAAATCGTAATTTCTCTGCCTTCCCCTCACACACGCAGTATTTGCTTATTTTCAAGAGGAACTATGCATTAATCCATGAAACAAGTACTCATGTTTCATAGTTCTGTAATGTGGGTCAGTAATAGACTTCTATGGAGTAAACCCAAAGAAATTCTTTACATTCCAAAATCATTTTGCACTCTGAAAGATAACAGCCTTCCTCATTACTTCAGAATCTTTCATGGAATCATAATTTCTGTAGGAATCTGTGTATGCCTTTTTTCTTAATTCAGCCACAGCAAACTTAAAGAAAACTGTAACTCCAGGCATACAGTGAATACTCCACCAGTATGACCTTGTGGGCACGTGGCCAGAAGGCCACACATCTGCGCTCTCATCAAAGTGCTGGACGCCATGTAGATACTCTCCTCAACACCAAAGTCCTTCTCACCTTTAACACCTTGATAAAGTATAAGAAGGGTTTATAGAAAGGAATTGCTTCCTCAGTCAACCTGTGTCCTTTGTTGAATACACCCTTACAGGAAGATACATATACAGCTGTACAGTGAATTTAAACCAGGAGACAAAATGTCAGACCTTGACATGTGCTTTGATTTAATGGCTTTTAATTCAAGGAGTGAACATCCTGAGTAATACCTGTTAGTGCAGTGGTTATTTAAAGTTATGGCTACAAATGCTCTGATGTCACCTTAAGAAGCTAGTTGCTATCTTTTGCATGGAAAAATGTTGGCATCGTCATAGAGCAGTAAATGGGCCACGGTAATTGTAACTCATGCTCTAAAAATAAAAACTTACACTTAGAAGGTGCATATGCGCTAGGCACCATTCTAATATTCTATGTATATTATTAATCCTCATAGCAACTCTGTGAAGTAGGTACTATTATTATCCACATTTTAACAAACAAGGGAGGAAAGTGACAGGTTAAGTACTATATGTGCAATCAGTGTAAACTACCAGTGTTGTGAAAACGGACTTTGGGAACCTCCTGCTTCCTCTTGGAAGGGTTCCTCAGTCTTTCTGCTTCTCTTTTATTGATAGCTGCTGTAATTTTTAGGGACTGAGATTGCCTAAAAATTGAATCAATTCTATTCGTTTTGTTTTTATTCAAAAGTGTCCCTGAGGCAGTCTTCAGGGCAATTATTGCAGTTAGTTTATTAAACAGCCAAGAACTCACAACAGATTATCAGTTAACTAATTGAAGAGTCACAGATACCACTTTCCCTTCACTTTTCTGGTTTTTTTCTTTTTTTTTTTTTTTTTTTTTTTTTGGTGACCTTTTATCACGTTGACCAAAATGGTTTGAGTTCAAGTGTTGTCATATCTAAGTTACTATATTTTGAAGTCATTTGGAAAAGATACAGGACGAAATCTCTGCTTATAGTAAGGGAATGTGATCTCTAGCATACTATTTCAGGTGATTTTTCTCAAGAACTAGAAAACTCTAGAACTAGAAAGATGATGACGATGGTACTCTATGGCTTGGAGTCCTTTGCTTACATGTTTGAAAAAGTAGCCGTTCACAACAGAGCTATTCTCACAGAGTATGGCTATTTGAGCAGTGTTTTTAAAATGTAATTACTAAGGACAATCTTATCTTTGGTAGGATTCATCTTTGGTAGAATGTAATAAAGTTGGTAGATACGAGCATGGGAAGTGGTGAATGAAAGCAGTGTAAATTAGAGCTCTACTGCCTTAGAATAAATCCCTTAACAAACTGAGGTCTTAAATTTGGGAAATCGGTGTAGAAAAAAAAAATTCCTTAATTCAGGATTAAATTTTGGGCATTGCTGAGCTAGTAAGATTGCAGAAAGCAATTTGTCCTATAAAAACACGCTGTTTACTCTTCCTTAGGAAAAAGTACATATATATTGATGTCACAATTGTGTTTTAACCACACTATTCTTTAAGAATATTTTTTTCTGGGCCTCCCTGGTGGCGCAGTGGGTTAAGCAACTCACTGTGAAGCAGACTGCAGCCACTGCAGCACGAGTTCGATCCCTGCCGCCTGCTTGGGAGGGGACCCACATGGCACCCACATGGCGTAGCAGACCTCTCCTGCCTTGCCCGCTGCTGTCCTTGGCAGTGTGTTTCAGTCTGCCTGTTCTGCTCCCCACTCTGTCTGGTGAATCCTCTCACCTCCCGCGACTCTGGCCTGTACCCCAGCTCTTGTATGCATAAATAAATAAATAAATCTTTTTTAAAAAAGAATATTTTTTCTGATTTTTTTTGTGATAACTAATATAAATTAATACTGTGATTTTCATGTAAAGTGGATTTTTCCAAGTAGTATATTCAAATGACCACAGTGCCTAAAGGCTAGACAGTGGTTCTGATTCTACCAAATTATAAGTTTGGAAGTTCCGGTTTTCTTACTTTTTCAGTCACTAGTGTTATGCGAATATACAAAGCATACTTTAAATGTTTATAAGCTGGTCCTGAAAGAGGCTTAACCTGCTTAAATATTTGTTTAAGATGTTAAGAGATATATATATATAGATGAGATAGATACATATAATAGTCACTAGGAGCTGTTTTCTACACTGTGTGTATGTATCGGTGTACCTGAAACTGTGTGTCACATAATGATCAGATAGTAACTGAATGAAATGAATGGGTGCAGGAGTTCATAAAGATGATGTCAGTTTATAATCTAAGAAAGCTGTATGTAGCTCAGTAAGTTTTAGCTTTCCTTTAAAGCTTTTGCCTGAAATGTCATAGAACCTCAAAACCAACAGACTATAGTATGTGTATGTAGCGCCAGTTTAGAAATCAACTTCAGAACACAGCTTAGACTCTACTGATGATATATTAAGCTATTATTCTAAACACCTGAATTTTATACCTGGTATGTTTTTTATTCTTAACAGTGAAAAGACCCTATTTACTGGTGCCCCTGGGTTTAAAGTTTATTTCATGTCTCTAAGTGGAAATGTAACTTCCCACCTATCTTCTGGAGTTGCAGTTTTCTATTTGATTAACAGAAGAATTTTATGAAATTTCCCACTGTGAACAATATTTTTTTTGCTGCTTTCCTTATAGATGATGATTGGCAGGAAGCACATGAGCGTCTGGCTGAGTTGGAAGAGAAGCTGCCAGTGACAGTTAATGACAAAACGGGCAATGGAGAAAGAGATGAAATGGATTTGTTGGGTGACCATGAGGAGAATCTGGCAGAAAGGCTCAGTAAGATGGTGATTGAGAATGAACTGGAAGATCCAGCCATCATGACAGCTGTGCAAACCAGGCCAGTTTTGCAAGTGAGTAAGTTACTCTGGGTTGAGTAGACTAATAAAGAAAACTCTGAACTTTGCCATTTTATTCAGTGTTTCATCTAATACAATGGGGGAGTTACATATAGGACATATAAAATTTTTTTTTTAAAGATTTATTTATTTATACATACTAGAGCTGGGGTACAGGCCAGAGTCGCGGGAGGTGAGAGGATTCACCAGACAGAGCGGGGAGCAGAACAGGCAGATCAACGGAAGCACACTGCCGAGGGCAGCAGCGGGGCGAGGCAGGAGAGGTCTGCTACTCCATGTGGGTCCCCTCCCTGGCCGGCAGCAGGGATCGAACTTGTGCTGCAGTGGCTGCGGTTTGCTTCATAGTGCGGTGCTTAACCCACTGCGCCACCAGGGAGGCCCATAAAATTGTTAATACAATTCCTCGTGATGACAATTGCAGAGATGATGTTGAGGAATGACACATATTCTGGAACACTTTGATTTCTTGTTCTCTAGCAGTTGAGGCTCTTTTGGACTCTTGTTCACCAAAAAAAAAAGAAGTTAGTCCCCCAGAGAGCCTGGACTCTGCTGGACTTTGTGTATGTGTTTTCCTTTTTTTTTTTTTCCAGCCCCAACCTGGAAGTCTCAATTCCAGCATCTGGGATGGATCTGAAGTTCTGAGGCGAATCCGAGGACCACTGCTTACTCAGGTATGAAACACTTTATATGACATTCCTAATATGTGAAAATTTTAAGTTAACCCCTGTGGTCATCCTCCCCTTACTGAAGCTGTATAGATGTGTATCGTTTGCCAGCACTCTTAGCTATATCTGCTGATTGTGTCCTGCTCAGCCACCATGGTAGTGCTCGCTTGGCTCTGCTTTATTTTGAAAAGATTGGAAGAGGGGCATGGGAACGCAAGCTTTACGTAATTTCTAGGTAAAACTATAGAATGGAGAACAGATCAGAGTTTGGGGGTGGTAGAACAACAGGCTTAACTACAAAGAGGCAATAAAGAGGAATTTGGAGGAGTGGTACAACTGTTCTGTATTTCGAGTGTGGTATATAGAGATCCAGAACTTGGTACTAAAGAGGGTAAATTTAACCACAAAAGAAATAAGATATTTTTAAATTTTCATGATATGGTTACACTATGTAGAGACTATAAAAACATTTCAAGTTGGCTAATTTCTCCCTTTTGTTCATGATTTCTGTCAATTAGGAAATGCCTAGAGTGTCTGTTTTAGAATATGCCTTGCCTCAGAGGCCCCCCCAGGGCCCAGAAGATGAGCGGGATCTTTCTGAACGTGCATTACCAAGACGGTCAACCTCACCTATCATTGGGAGTCCTCCTGTTAGAGCTGTCCCCATCGGAACTCCGCCTAAGCAGATGGCTGTGCCCAGCTTCAACCAACAGGTACCTCTCATTATCAGGCACTCAGCCCAGGAAAATGGGAAACTGGGCAAAATTATTTTGGAAATGGGTGTTGCTGGGAGGAGGGTGGGAGTTTTGGGTAGGCATTAGGTTAGAGAGAAAAATAGCCAATTAGAGAAGTTAGTACAAATCAGAGACACATTCCCTAATGCCCTTTGCTGGTACTGCTCCTGTTGCTGCTGCCTTTTAATTGGGGGAGAAAAGGGTAGTTAACCACACTTAGTTCATATATCCTTTATAAAGTGTTTTGCTGGCTGCCCAAAACATTGGCAGAGAGATAACTGAAAGCTGGGGGGAGTGGGAACACACAGCACTGTCCACATCCCTTTTTACCTTTAAGATATCCCTGCTTTCCCTAGAGCCTGTGCAGTCCTGTTCCATAGACTTCCCTCCACTGAAACCAGCAGCTGAAAAGGAAGGCCAATTTGGAAGGTATGGGGGGAGGGTGGTGTTGGTATGGCCTAGTTAGGTTCAACATCCCATGAAATGGTGGAGTCACAATATATCACAAAAGAGCTGAGCATGGCGGCCATATCACAGGGGCTTCAGAATAGGACTTAGTTAATCCTCCAGCTTTCTTATCATTCCTTCTCCCTCACTGCTACCAAAATATATCCTCTTGGAGAGAATTTGCAAGTAGAGTATCTGCTGGTACCTCCCTCAGATAGCATGGAAGGGTGGGGATAACTGGAGAATTAGCTAAATCTTCCTCAGCTAAAAGTGGCACATTGCTTGATATTTCTGAGAAGAAGTGACCGAAGGTTCTGTATGTGAACACATAGCTGTAGCAATTTGTTTAGATGAAGGGCTTGGCATTGTGTTCCTTCAGAGGAACACAGAGGGAGGAAAAGCTGACTTTATTTGAGTGCAGTTGTTTTATGTTTCTTGATAGATTCTCTGTCCGAAGCCTGTCCATGTTCGGCCCCCAATGCCGCCTCGTTACCCTGCTCCCTATGGTGAGAGGATGTCTCCAAACCAGCTCTGCAGTGTCCCGGTATGTCTCTCTCAGCCTGATGAAAATGAGCACTGTGCTTTCTCACCACTACCTATATAATCGCTACTGGTACATACACATCCCCTCAACTACACTTCCGCCTGTTAAGCCCGTATTTGAATTTCTGTATCTTAGAGTTTGCAGGTCAGAAGACCTGGTTCATCATGTTCAGTTGTTTCTTATCTCAACTTTAATCTTTAAGTGTCTACCGTGATTATCTGATTTCTTGCAGTTTCAGTCCCTTGTTCAGCTGCTTTCTTTTTGCTATTAAATGATCACAGTGCTTCAGAACTCCTAAACTAACATCGTGGTATTCTCTTTTGTATTTTTTTCAGTGAACAGAGCAACTGTAATTTGAAAATTTTGTATTCACCTTTATTCTCCATTTCTTTTTTTTTTTCTTTATTCTCCATTTCTACTGAGTCCTCTTATCATGTTGATTTACCTGTTTCATAGTCTAATTTTTTTTTTTTTTCCCTTTAGAACTCTTCCCTACTGGGTCACCCATTCCCCCCTAGTGTTCCTCCTGTTCTCAGCCCCCTCCAGAGAGCACAGCTTCTTGGAGGAGCACAGGTAAGCCTGTGATTAGCTCCACCCATAAAGAAAGAGCTCTCTTACTCTCCTAGGTTTGCTTTTCTCTTTGCTGTTTATCACTACTGCCTCCCCCCACTTTTTCAAATAGTTTTATTGCTGGAAACATTGTTCACTTTTCTTTGAATAAAAGTAAGTGGACTTGCTAATTAACTAAATCTGAGATCTTGTCCCTCTTGTAGCTACAGCCTGGACGTATGTCTCCCAGCCAGTTTGCGCGGGTCCCTGGATTTGTTGGCAGTCCACTTGCTGCCATGAATTCCAAGTTGCTGCAAGGGCGAGTTGGGCAGATGCTTCCCCCAGCACCAGGCTTCCGTGCCTTCTTTGGTGCTCCACCCCCTGCCACACCACCTCCACAGCAGCACCCCCCTGGCCCAGGACCTCACTTGCAGAACCTCAGGTATACAGAACAGATTCACTTTCAGCCAAGTCTCTTAGTTGTTGACATTTAGTTTTGTGACTTAGACATCTCACAGTATGTTTTGAGGTGTTGTTGAGTCCTCAAAGTTGCCAAGCACAGAAATGCTTGACAGTCTGCAGTGTTTCTTAGGAATCATATTTCCCTCGTGTCACTCGCTTTCTGTGTATATTTACTTGCACATTACTGGTTAATCACCTCTTTTATCCTGAAGTTTCTTAGTCTCACTTCATATCCGTTTTATGAACATATTCATACTTACATACATGTAAATGGTGTTAATCACTTAATAAGGATAACTGTACATAAGACAGATGCTGAGTAATTAGCTAATCTCAGTGTTCACTAAGTTGCTTGTGTCCTGGTTATAGAACAGAAGGAATTTAGGTACTTAATTACATATGTTTCATCAGCGAAGGTTTTCCAGAAAAACAATTAATGGGCGTGCACGTGTGTGTGTGTGTAAGGAGATTCAAGGAATTGACACGTGATTGTGGAGACTGGCAAGTCAGAATTCCATAGGCAGGCCAGCAGGTTGGAAATTGAAGTAAAAGTTGAAGTTGCAATCTTGAGTTTGAAATTTGTTGGGCAGTCTGGAGATTCAGGCAGGACTTCTGTGTTTCTCTCTTGAAGCAGAATTCTTTTTCTTGGAAATCCTGTTTTTGCGCTGAAAACCTTCAACTGTTTGATAAGGCTCACCCATCTTTTTTCCTGAATTCATCCAATTGTAAATGTTAATTCTATAAAAGACTTTCACAGCAGCATCTGGACTAGTATTTGACAAACAGCTGGGCACTGTAGCCTCCCCAAGTTGACATATAAAGTTAGCCTTCACCCTTTGAAAGCTGGCTATATAGAACTGGGACATCCAGAGTGGGGAGGGATGAGGCCAGGGTGGGGAAAGAGCACAGTGACTATGGTGAAGGACCATGGGTGCTTTGGGGGCGCAAGAGAGTGCTGTGGTGGCTCCACCTGACGGGGAGAGCCTATGCCTCTGAAATGTTAACAAGGATGTAAACCAGTGGTCCTTCAATAAAAATTAAAAATACAAATAAACAACCTTCACACATAACTTTATTTGTTGTCAATGTTGTTTCCAGGTGACTGAAGTTAAGTACATTCAATCTACTTAGATGCTTCTGTTTAATAGCAAAAAGGAAACACTATACGGCTTTATTGCTGATTCACTCAAAGTTTATAATTGTTCCTTTGGAAGGGAGAATTAAATCTTCTGGGAAATACATAAAAATACAGCTATCATTTCCTTCTAAAAGAAATAGGCTTTAACCTGTGTGAAGTTACTCTGTAAACGTTCTTTAAAGTCTCAAATTGTCAAAATGACAAAAACTTTTCATCTTTATTAGATCTCAGGCCCCTGTATTTAGACCAGACACCACTCACCTACACCCACAACACCGTCGACTCTTACATCAAAGGCAGCAACAAAACAGAAAGTAAGTATTTCTATTCCTATATGGTTTTGTAATTCAACTTTTAATTTTGTCAGTGTGACAGAGTGCTGATATTTCTTAGTAAGTTTGGATTGTACTTACTCTACTGGTTAAGTCAGATCATGTATGTTGTCATTTATTTTTTGGATACACTAGCTTCAGATGACAAGATTTTATCAGCTCATTTCCGCATTACTGTAATTCTGTTGATCTTAAGTCAGAAATGTAGGTTAGATGTGTTTGTTTAAATCAACATTTTATACTCAGCCCTGGCCAAGTTTTTGCCCTATTCTTAACTACCTTTTAGTCACCATTTCAGCCTGAAAGTAATCTTGAAATAAGTGATTAACCTTAATCTTACATTTCAGTTTTATGTAAAGTCAATAGTCGCTCTTTATTTTTGTCTATAATTATTTAATCTTCATTCACAAATGTATAAATTCACATATGTGGCTTCAGCTGTGTGACAGACTCTATAATAGGTTTTATGGACTAAAGAAAAAGAATCATAAAGTCCCTGCCTTTATTTGGGTTATATGTTTTATTCATTCATATGTAAAATGAGAAAGTTAAGCAGGTTTCCTGAACTTTCGATCTTACGGTTTTCTGTGTATTTTTTTCCCCTCATTTTCAAAGAAGTTCTACAATATTTTTTACACGGCCAAAAAAAAAAAAAACCTATGAATTCTCAAGACACAAAAGTACAACCCTCGAGGGGAAAATTAAAAATATGTCTGACTGTATTAAAGTATGAAACTTTTAGTGCCTATAGTTAACAATATTTTGTTGTGCACTTCAGTATTTGTTAAGAGGGGAGATCTCATGTTAGGTGTTCTTACTGCAAAAAAAAAAAAACCTAAAAAACATCCTTGGGATACAAGGAAGCACTGATGGTATTGCAAGTGTCACCCAAGTTTGTACATATCAACTTGTACATACTATATATGTGTGCAGTTCCTTGTATATCAATTATATTTCAGTAAAGTTGCTTTTAAATTTTTTGATGTAATTTTTAAAATATTTTAAACTTCTGTGTAACAGCTTCTGTGTAACCTCATACATACGCAGTTCCAGTAGAGGAAAATGACAGGGCTCATAAAAATAAAAAGATTATCAAGCTTGCTTGTAATCAGAAACATGCAGATTTAAAATGGGATAACTGTTCATAGTGGAAATACACTTCAAGGTAGAACTTGAAGTGTCTTAATACTGTCATTTTTGGCAAGAATGGAGTGACACTTTTTTTTTTTTAAAGATTTATTTATTTATGCATACAAGCACTGGGGTACAGGCCAGAGGTACGGGGAGGTGAGAGAATCCACCAGACAGAGCAGAGGGCAGAACAGGCAGATGGACTAAAACACACTACTGAGGGGAGCAGCGGGCCAGGCAGGAGAGGTCTGCCTGTGCATTGTGGGTCCCCTCCCCGGCTGGTAGCAGGGATCGAATTCGTGCTGCAGTGGCTGCGGTTTGCTTGATAGTGTGTTGCTTAACCCACTGCGCCACCAGGGAGGGCCTGGAGTGACACTTTTGAGAGCGAATTTGGCAGTAAAAAGGTGGACAGTGGTGATATACCACCTTCTAGCAGTTCTGCTCTTCACTGTATGCCTGGTAACATGCACTATATTTATTACCATTGGGAATAACTATGAAAGGCATAGGTTGAGTAGAATTGTGTGTCTAGTACAGTTTGTGTAAAACCTAAGCGTACACAAAAGAATGCTGTAGCATACTTAAAGATGGATATATGACGAAATATAAGAAACATTTCAGGGAAGAGCTATACCAGGCACAGGATAGTGGTTTTTCTGAGAAGGAAGGAAAGCTGGATACTGGAATTTAGAGGTATATAGGAGGGCTTTGAACTATAGATGGTATGCTGTTACTTTTTAAAAACTTGAGGCAAAAATCAAATTTCTTTTCATTAAATTTAGGCAATAGATAAATGTTTATTACACTGTTACTAGACTTTTCAGTATATTTGAAGTGTTTCGTGATTTTCCAATTAAAAACTTTTATTTAGACTTGGAGTCAAATAAACCTGTGTTCAAATCTCTTACCTTGCCACTCAGGTTACTGCTTTGGACAAGTCACTTGGTCTCTTTTGGCTTCCTTTTGTTGTCTTAAATGGAGAAAATAAAGCTACCTAACTTGTGGGGTTATGGTAGGATATATATAAAAGCCAATTGATGAAATTGCTTAGCATCTGATAAGGCACTTAGGTTTTTATTTTATTTCCTCAATTATGTGTTTTGTAGTTCTCTCTAATTCTGTTAAGATTCAGTTATTTCCCACTCTTCTTTTAACAAAAGCTACAGGGATTTTTTTTTTTTTAACTGGCCTGGTTTGTTTCTGCATTGTTAAACAGCATAATGAATGTACCCACTTGGAGTGAGTGTGGCTTGTGTTTCTGTTACAGTCAGCATCGGAATCTCAATGGTGCTGGAGACAGAGGCAGCCACCGAAGCAGTCATCAGGATCATCTCCGAAAGGATCCCTATGCCAACCTCATGTTACAGCGGGAAAAGGATTGGGTCTCTAAAATCCAGATGATGCAACTACAAAGCACTGATCCCTACCTGGATGATTTTTATTACCAGGTAAGTGCTCTCTGTGCTAGTTTTTTTTTTTTTTTTTTTTTTTAAGATTTATTTATTTATGCACACAAGAGCTGGGGTACAGGCCAGAGTCGCGGGAGGTGAGAGGATTCACCAGACAGAGTGGGGAGCAGAACAGGCGGACTGACTGTAACACACTGCCGAGGGCAGCAGCGGGGCAGGCAGGGGAGGTCTGCCTGTGCATTGTGGGTCCTCTCCCTGGCCGGCGGTAGGGATCGAACTCGTGCTGCAGTGGCTGTGGTTTGCTTCATAGTGTTTTGCTTAACCCACTGTACCACAAGGGAGGCACTCCCTGTGCTAGTTGTGAGGATAACAGTTTGGTCCCTTATACAGGGACTAAATGAGTAAAGACACTCATTTAAGTATTGGTAGACTTAAACATTAACAGATTCTCTTCAAGTGGTAAGAGTTGACCAAGTAAGTTCTGTCCTCTTTTCCAGCTAGAAGACCTCTTACACTATTCACTAAAAGGTTTGCATACATGCCTTCTGTTCCTTGCATATAAAGGCTCTCAGGCCAGTGTTCTCCAATCCTTTGGCATCAATAATCTGGTCCTTTCCATTGAGAATATTGGCCGTCTAACTTTAAAAATATTCCATTAATGATCAGCTTTATGAAGGCTGGGATTTGATAAAGTAAATTTCTAGCAATCTGATAAGAATTAGATTGATAGATTTATAGGATTCAGTTGTATGACCGCCATTAGCATAAATTATTTAATGATAAAGAGCATCCCTATTCTGTGCTTGTCTTGTCATAGAATTACTTTGAAAAACTGGAGAAACTGTCAGCTGCTGAAGAAGTGCAAGGTGATGGCCCTAAAAAGGAACGCACCAAGCTCATTACGCCTCAGGTGGCCAAACTAGAGCATGCCTATAAGCCAGGTAAGGGCCCGGGGCCAGAGTAAGGGAATTTGATAAGCTGTTGACATGGTGATAACTGAATAGATGATTGGCTAGCATTGTTTAAACTGATTTATAAGGTACCACTTTCTTGATAAATGCTAAGATCAGCCCTTATTCCAGCCTAGAGTAAACAGTATGGCAGACATTCTTTTAGATCCCTTCTACTTAAAATCCCGTGGCCATTTTTTAAAACCCGTTATAATTTCTTGTACTCCTAAAATAGATAAGGGTAAAGTACTCAGGTTTTTGTTTATTACTGCCACCAAAAATAAAAATCAGAAAGATTAGTTTTGATATGAGATTGCTTTAGATGACGCATAGATTTTTGTAGTAAATTATTAGGCTGTGAATGACAAAGAGAGACTATAAAGAACTTCTCTAAAATGCCAGCCTGCATTACTAAGTTTTATTTGTTGGAAATTTTCTGTCCTTGCAGTGCAGTTTGAGGGCTCTTTGGGAAAACTTACTGTGTCTAGTGTGAATAATCCCCGGAAAATGATCGATGCTGTCGTGACCTCTCGGAGCGAAGATGACGTAAGTCCCAGCAGAGCTGTGCGTGTGAAAAGGTCTGGCTGGCACCGCTGCTTCTGCGGGCGCTGCGGGTGGGGCCAGGCAGCGTTGCTCGCAGTCTGCGTGACGCCCCTGCCTGGCCTGCCGTGGCGCTCTGGTTTCCCCGGATGTGCGGAGACACTCGTGCTTCACTCTGAGGCACTCAGGCAGGACTTAGGGTAACGGGTCTGAAATGGGGTAGCTGTAGCTGCAAACAACACCAGCTGTCTCCCTGTGTTTCAGTTTTCCTATGATCATTTTCTGCATTCTACATTTATGAATTCTGTTAAGAGTTTGTGTACAGGCTGATTCAGTCAACTCTGTAGGCTTTGTTCACGTTAGTGTTGTTTTAGGTAATTAACTTTCAGAGTCAGGATTCTCAAAGTATTGTCACAAGTGGAAATACATGTGCATATTTAGTAAATTGTTTTTAACAGCGGTAGAAAGTTCACATTGGATTTGTCTTATCACTTTGTAGGAGACAAAAGAAAAACAGGTTCGGGACAAGAGACGAAAAACCCTTGTCATCATTGAGAACGTAAGTTTGGGTTTGTTGCTATAGTTAATTTCAAATAAGACATGCCGGTTTTGGCCACAGCTCACCTTTCTAAGAAAATGAAAATCACCTTGTTATGCCTATGAATTAACCAGTCATTTCCCCTGTGCTTGTGTTTATGCTTACTAGCACATTCAACCTTGAATATGTAAGTTTTTTACTAAAATGGAAAATACACGTATTGTACTTCTTGGTATTTATTCTTGCAGAATATTCCTATGTTAGGGAAGCCAGTCTTTGAGTGAAAACTAAGGTCCTTACTGGTTTTCTCTGCATCGCTGTCATCGCTCTCCCTGGTGCTGTGCACTGTGCTGTATTACGCAGTGTGCCAGTGAACTGTCTGTAAAACATAAATGCCATGCTGCCCGGCATCAGGCTTGGTGACTAGGAGCACAGACTTTGGACCTCACTCCCCGTGGCCTGCTTTGTGTCTCCCTCAGACCTACAGTTTACTCCTTGACGTGGAGGATTATGAAAGGCGCTATGTCCTAAGCCTAGAAGAAGAGCGACCTGCCTTGATGGATGAGAGAAAGCACAAAATTTGTAGCATGTACGACAACTTAAGGGGGAAATTGCCTGGACAAGAGAGGTAATAATTCTACACTTTGAGAAAAACATGAGACTGACTAGATGAGTTCCTTTATGAAACCAAGCTTTATACGTGCTCTGCTCTTTGGCTACCCTTCCTTACCACTTTAGTAAGTTCAAAGTCTGTTCTTTAAGTCTAACTTAAATGCCACTTCTTATAAAACCTTTCCTATAGTCCTCCTCAGCCAAGGTGACAAAAAAATATATCATGAATTCATTTATTCAGCAAACACTCAGTACCCATGAGGACTATGTTAGATGCTGGCGACACAGCAGAGAACATTATTTGGCTTCAGTTTTTTTTTTTTTTTTAATCTTTTTTTTTTTTAAAGATTTATTTTTTATTTATGCATACAAGCACTGGGGTACAGGCCAGAGGTGTGGGGGGTGAGAGGATTCACCACAGAGAGCGGGGAGCAGAACAGGCAGATCAACAGAAGTACACTGCTGAGGGGAGCAGCGGGCACAGCAGGAGAGGTCTGCCGCACCATGTGGGTTTCCCCCCCTGGCCGGCAGCAGGGATCGAACTCGTGCTGCAGTGGTTGCGGTTTGCTTCATAGTGCGTTGCTTAGCTTAACCCACTGCGCCACCAGGGGAGGCCCCTGGCTTCAGTTTTTGAACCTACAGCTTGTATCTGTCTTATGCTTACCAGCATGTCCTGTGTATTTTCTTTCCTAGTAAGGTGGAAAGTATAAATGTGTACTTAGTATCCTCATAGGCTGTGAAAACCAGTCTTCCAGTGGAAACTAAGCTCCTCGATGTATCTCTTTCTGTACATCACTAGCGTCTCTCTCCCACTTGGGGTCTGCAGCAGAAACTTGTTGATGGTATATGCTCTGTAAATCTCAAGTACTCATTTAATGAATGCAGACCTAGTTCTCCTGGCAGGTCCCGATCCCTTCACCTGCTGAAAAAAACTGATAATTCTACACAGGACATAGACAAAATAGAGCATAGATGAACACCTTTTCACCAATCTTTTATGGAGTTCGCTAATAGGGAACTGATTGAAAGTGGATTTATCTGTAGACTGCAATCGGATGTAGCCTTTAAATGTTGTTGAAGTTTATTTGTTGACATAGGAAGGTGTTCACAAGAAGTTGTTGACTGAAAAGGTCAAATTAGCCATATTAAATCTGTTGCTCCCTCCACCCTTTTTAAAGGAAAAAAAATACACAAACGCAACAGAAGTTTCTGCAAAAAGGAAGCCTCAATAAGTTGACTCTGAGGCTGTGATTTTATCTTTTTTGCTTTTATTTATTTGTGCAGTTTAACCATGTTATTTGTGTAATTAATTAACAAAGGAAAGTAATGCATGTAGTTGGGCCATCTTTTTTAAGGACTTACGTGATTTGATTTAAATGATTTTTTTGCATTTTTACATTAAAACAATTTTTATGATTTGGTCAGGAGTTAAGTATATCTCACTGTTTCATAGTACAGGTACGTGTGGAATGAAACTGAATGTGGAATATCCCTTTGTAGCATGTAGGAAGAAGAAAAAAGAGAATATTTTTACATAGCTCTTGTTGCCCTAAGTTAGTGTTTTCTTTCCCCCACAGGCCAAGTGATGACCACTTTGTACAGATCATGTGTATCCGAAAGGGGAAGAGAATGGTTGCCCGTATTCTTCCTTTCCTCTCCACAGAGCAAGCCGCCGACATTCTCATGACAACAGCCAGGAACCTCCCTTTCCTTATCAAGAAGGATGCGCAAGATGAGGTGACCACCCTGTGGGACGCTTTCCTTTGGGCCTTCATAATGGATAAGATTCTCCAATTCTGACTTGCTCTCCTCTCCTCTTCCCCTTTGTGTCGACCTGTATAACCTTTGGCAACATGATTTGATCACTAAAAACAAAATTTTTCCAGGCTTCTATTTTCAACCCTATCTTTGGTCCAACAGACCATGTTTCTAAACATGAAGAAAGTAACAGTTCCATCTCACTTGACATAGTTGTAAAGCTGTGGTCTTAATCAGAATTACTTAAAAATAAATTGTTTGGTCCTATCCCAAGTAGACTGAATGAGAATCTACAGAAAAAAAGGATCAGGGTTTCTGTATAAAAGTGCCTGCAGCTGAATCTGTTGCTGACTAAAGTTTGCAGACTTCTAGTTTTAATGACTGTGCCTGATATAAAATATATCACTGTTCTCACTGGTCTTTTTTTTTTTTTTTAATATATATTTTTTTTAAAGATCTATTTATTTATGCATATAAGAGCTGGGGTACAGGCCAGAGTCTAGGGAGGTGAGAGGATTCACCAGACAGAATGGGGAGCAGAACAGGCAGACTGACTGAAACACACTGCCAAGGGCAGC
>JAGFMF010012242.1:1250226-1266218 GCA_019455555.1 Galemys pyrenaicus
TCCCCCCCCCGGCCGGCAGCAGGGATCGAACTCGTGCTGCAGTGGCTGCGGTTTGCTTCGTAGTGCGTTGCTTAACCCACTGCGCCACCAGGGGAGGCCTGCTTCATAGTGTATTGCTTAACCCGCTGCGCCACCTGGGAGGCCCCTGTTCTCACTGGTCTTAACATCTACCTACAGGCTAAGTTGAATGATGTCCCACAGGAATCTGGCCAGAGCTATTAAGTAACTTTTACTATGATATCTAAACTAAACCAGTATTGGAAACATGATTATCAGGTTACAAGTTAACTCTGGGTTAGAGTTGCTCTCTGCTTCCCTTGTCATAATATTGGAAAGATGAGCAAAATTTAGAATAGTCATGGTAAGGATGGCACAGAGCACTAGTATTGCTAAGCGTAAGATTCAGAACAATGGCATTTATGAGAGTCAACCTGTTGGCTCGCTAGGTAACTGCGAGTTGAGTGATAACTGTCTAGTAATGCTCCCCAGAAAGTAAGTGATACTAAAAGACCTTCTAAGTAGTATGACATGGTTCATTCTAAAATAAAAGTTGAAAAGTTCCTTCTTGAAATTTTAGCATCTGCAGAAGAAGTGAATATGAAGTTTAGGTCTCATCAGGAAATATGAAGCAGGACAAGTATTTTATAAAGATTTCAAGCATGAAAAGTGGGTTGGAGGAATGTAAGGATTTGAGGTTTATCCTAGAAAGTGGAAGGCAGGTCTAAGAAGTAAGAGCTACCTTACGACCTATAAATTACTGGCAGCGAGGTAGGCACTCACTCGCAGAGGGACTGACCCATGGAAACCAGTTCGGGAGCACTTTGTTCACTCGACAGGCACTCACCGAACACTTCGTGTAGCAGACACAGTCTTGTAACTAGTGCCTAGTTTTAGTGCTGGGAGCTCGGAATTCAAAATGTCTGCCTTCATGAGGAGCTTACCTGCTAGTAAGGAAAACTTGATTAAATTTATTTGGTGAAGGGTAATAGGCCCTAATTCCAAATATTATTTCCTTGAAGTAACAGCAGTTACAGATTTGAAGCATAAAATGCACAGGATAGTCCTTCTGCCAGCAAGCAAAGAAGTGGACCTGCTGGCAGAATTTAAAAGCCTCGCCAACCAAATGCAGTCTGTGCATCCAGTTTGAATGAGAATGAATCGGCTGCTCTAAGGCCTTTTTGAGACAGTTGGAAAAATTTGAATTTGCTGTAGATATTAAAAAATAACATTAAGGAATTGTTAATTTTGTTGGGTACGATAATACTCTATGTTCCTAGGAGGAACATAGATTTAGTAAAAGTAGCAAAATGATGATTTAACTGTTCAGATAGAAACATGGTCATCATTACACTATTCTTTGTGCTTTTGTGCTCATTTAAAAATGCTTTCATTTTTTAAGGCTTTGTTAGCTTCGCAGATAACAAAAAGTAATCTACTTGCCAGCCATAACTTTTCATCCCAAAGGACATTCTTGATGTCCTTTCCCAGTTGTACGGCAAAACAGAACGAATGACAAGCTGACTGGAATGCAATGGCTTTGAAGTCTGTTTCTGACTACTAGTTGTGTAACTCGATGCTAAGTTCCTGGTCACTGAGCTTCTCTACTCGTTTATAAAAATGGAGTTATTTCTCCAGTTCCTCACTTAGCTTATGTAAAGCTAAAACAAGATATAATTAGGTCTGAAGATACTCAGCCATTCTGTAGCACTCAGAATGTGCCTACCATAGAATGTTTCTCACGATATGTTAGAGTTGCCAGTTTACTGCGATCTTCCCTACTACCCTTTAGATCCCTGAGGATGTGTCCTGATTACTGTGTGTGTCCATGGTGTCTGACACATTGTATGCCTTTAAATATTTGTGGAATGAATTTGAATACTGATGTTTTATCGTGAACCTGCCATGTATTTGAGAAGTGATTTCACAACTGCGATTCACACAAGTCGTGGCATTTCCCGTACGAGTTGAAAGTGTCAGTACGTACCTTAGAGTCCATTCTTGAGACGCAGCTGTGTGCTAGACTTGTCAGGCCTTTTCTGTTAGAGCTTCCTGGGAAGTTGAGTTTGTGACTGAATAGCCAGCCATGACTCCTGGTAGAGGGTGACTGAGGAGCAGTTCACAGGACCTGATGTTCTCCCTTGTATTTTGTAGGTGCTGCCATGCTTATTGAGTCCCTTCTCGCTCCTCCTCTATCACCTTCCATCAGTGACTGTCACCAGCCTTCTGCAACAGCTAATGAACCTACCTCAGAGTGCAGCTGCACCAGCGCCCTCCAACCCTCACCTCACTGCTGTGCTCCAGAACAAGGTGGTCTTGCCGTTTTATGTCCCTGAACTTTGGGGGGGGGGCTTCTAAATTTGCCTTATATAGACTGTTGTGGATGTGGCGATTTTAGAAAAAAAAAAAAAAAAAAGGCTTCATTCGGTTGAGAGTTAATGAATTGTTTAGTAATGTAGACTTGAAATAACTGTGGGTAGAATAAATCTGGCATAGTGACTCCACAGAGTCAGCAGGGATCCAGGCTCTTTTGGTTTGCCTTCCCTGCTGTCCTTAGCAGTGACCCAAGGTTAAACGTTTCAGGGCCTCCCTTTGCAGCAGGAAGAGGGGTACATGGCAAGGGCCAAAGGTATAGGTTAGCTGTTAAGTGTAGTAATGCCAGCAATAACTTCTCCTAATAGTGGCCAGAATTTCGTCACAGGCAATACCTAACGGCAGGGAAGAACTGGAAAACATCTTTCATTTAACACCATTTGCACCACAAATAAAATTAGAGTTCTGATAAGTAAAGGATATTAAGTAGTAATTAGCAGTCTCTGTCATAGGGCTGTAAGTAGTAGAACATCACTTTTCACAATCACATCTGAGTAAAGATCCAGAGACCCATCGAGAATGCATAGTGTGGAAGGAAACCTGACCCTTTCAGGGCTGGTTTCCATACCTTACCTGCCACTTTGTAGCCTTATGACCCCGAATGTATTCGGTACCTTGGCTGAAAACCATTTCCTGGCCTGTTAATTGGAGGTGATGGTGTCAGTTTCAGAGTTGCCTGGTCCTTCCATGAGAGAACACCGGTCCCACAAATGTCATTTTGCTCATCACTGTTGCATTGTAATGTTAAAAGGGAAACAACTGATTCCTGGCCAGGGCCACTGCTTTGTAGGGTTTGCACATTCTCTCCATGTCTGCGTGGGTTTCCTCTGAGCGTTCTGGTTTCTGGCACACACCAAAGGTGTGCAGAGTTCACTGGTGCCCCAGTGAGTGGAGTGAGTGGGATGTGCATGCGCCCTGCAGTGGAAGGCCTGCCTGACTGCCGTGGCTTCCCGCCTCGCTCCCTGAGCGCCCAGGACAGGCTGCAGCCCACAGCCATGAAGTGGAATAAACAGTTTGGAGAAGGAATGGATGACTACAGATGGTTGTTTACTGTTAGAAGTGTTGTGGGCCTTTACTTACATGTCTGGTGATGTTTTGTGACCAGAAATCTGCCATAGGCGCTTCACTCTTGATTTTATCAACTAGCCCATAGTTAAGTTGGTTTCATTGCCATGAACACGTGTTAAGAACCAGGGTGAGAACTTACTGTGATACCTGCCACGCAGTGGGCACTTGGCTAAGGGCCGCCCATTCCATGAGATGAAAAAGTCGTCCCAGGGCTTCTTTGCTCCTTGCACCTGGAAGAGGTGCCAGAGCGTGGCCCTGCAGGCAGTGCGTCCTGGGCTGAGGGATGGCAGTGCCCGGCGCGTACAGCGGGTTCCGGAGTGATCGACCATGTGCCTCTTGTGTTATTTAGCCTCTTGGTTTTGATTTTGATAAACAAAAGGATCTCTAGCCCATTCTTAACATTCTTAACACACATTGATGGCAACCAAACCAACCTGACTATAGGCTAGAATTTGCAGAAAAGCAAGATTGTCCCTGTGGGGTGAGCTGAGAAAGGTGAGATGGAATCCACAGCATCCCCCGCCTCCCTCTTTGGTCCACAGAGCTGTGACTCACGCATCTAACCTGGGGCTGCTGTCCCTCCTGTGTTCTCATCCTGTGTTCCTCTGACCACATGTTTCCTGCTTTTACTACCCACTGAATAGAACAGATCTAGTAGGACAAGCCTTTGTATATTTTGTTTCTATAAAGTGTGCTTCTGCTTTGTAGTAATCCAGTTGAACTTAACCTGCTTATCCTTTATTTTTTAGACCTCTATTAACATCAGATTAAAAATATGTAAGTTGGTGGGGCGGGAGAACAGAGGCCACTTAGGCACTGGGGCTCTGTCGCCACAGACGGTGCTTGTCGCTGCTGTGCCTGAGTGGTAAAGGCAGCAGAAAGGCGTAGCCTTTCGGCCCGTGGTTCTCTGGTCTTCACCCATTTTCACAGCAGACTGTAGCACTGAGGACATCCTGATTTAGTGCTGTTCCCTCTTTGGTCCTGGGATCCCCTTGGTGGCGGTAGAGGAGGCTTAGACACGGTGCTGAGTGTCTCCCGGTCTCCTCTTACAGTTCGGCCTGTCGCTGCTCCTTGTCGTCCTGAGCCGTGGGGAAGACCTGCAGAGTTCAGATCCTGCTGCAGAATCCACGCAGAACAACCGGTGGTCAGTGTGTGTTTCTTTTAGTTCCTTTCAGGCAGTCTCCATTCTTGTGCTCACATTGGTGGTGTTGGTTTTCCCTGTCAGGACGGAGGTGATGTTCATGGCAACCCGAGAACTTCTACGGATTCCCCAAGCAGCCCTGGCCAAGCCAATCTCCATCCCCACAAACCTAGTGTCCCTCTTCTCTCGCTATGTTGACCGACAGAAGCTGAACTTGCTGGAGACAAAACTGCAGTAAGTTTAAATAGGAGGTTCCTCCTCTCACTACAGCTGGCACTTTAGACGTTAAGGGGGGTGAGGGAGACGAAACCTGAATTGGTGGGAGAAATAAAGACTTCTGTCAAGTATTTGAGTATCCACTAGATAAAAAACATTGTGCTAGGTGCAGCCATGCTCTCGTGGTGGTCTAAATGTTTGGGGTAGAGTGATAAATTAGGTGCTTTATTGAGAGAATGCATACAGAGATACCCTTTTAATGCCAGACATTGCATTCTGTTTTAATTTGTTTATACAAACAAGTTTCTTCTTTCTTTATACCTATAGGCTAGTTCAGGGGATACGGTAAACGGTCTCCAGATGTGTCCTGTACCTCCTTTTGGCTGTCACCTGCACTGCTGCCATCACCAATGGAGTGTTTTTAGTGAGGGAGGGAAGGTAGCATATTCCCCGAAGCATCTTGTGGGACTGATTCCTGTTCACAGGGGCTGTCTCTAAATGCCAAGTATTCCCTTCTGCTCTGTGAAATCCGGCTGGGTGATACTTGTGCTGGTTTCTTCTTACCGTCTATGTTACAATTCTGCATGCCCTACTTTTACTCAATCTTCTCAGTTTTGCATTTTCTTTGCCCTAGAGATGTAATCTCTCCCTGTATCTTCCCACCACTACTCCAGTTCAGAGTAGACTGTAGCCTGCCAGAGGAGTCCTTCCCTCATTCTACTGAAGTCTTACTGCCCCATATTAATATGATTATAGGAGAGGCAATTAAGTAGGAATCAATATATATATGCACAGAGACACCCCCATACATAAATTTATGTGGTCTCCAGAGGATCCTTAAAGAACAAGTTTTAGATTGAAAAGTATTTAGTTGACACATCCCCCCTCTAAACACAAACCAACTTACATATTTTTAATCTGTTTCTAGTCCATCTTGTAATTAATTTGGTGGGCTCTACTTGTTTTAATATAAATACAGGGTATGCAGCATTTTTTAATAAAATCAGAACTCTTGATTGGCTGATGCCCAGCTCTAGGCTGAGAAGGCCTTTTTTTACTCCCCACTTACACGTCCTTTGTTTCTGTCCACCTGATGGAGACAGCACACGGTTAATTAAGTCTTTTCCTTGCTACAACTACGGTGCACTTGAGCCTGTGCCCTCGAGTGCGTGCAGGATTGTCCACGAGGACCCTGACTCACAGCTGCTTCCACAGTGTAGCTCTCGCGCACTCTCTGTCTTCCTGAGACTACTCCAGTAAGCCATGCTTTTACTTACCTTCTCCCCAGTTTTATTTGGTGTCATGGGTAGAAACCTCCAGTTAGAACCACAGAAGCCAAGTTTGGCGTGCTTTGTCCTTCAGTCTCCTCCACACCGTGGACAGAGCTGCTGTCCTTGCTACTTCGTCGCTCCCAAATCCCATTCCCAGGCAGCCAGGGGCCTGGGTTTGAATCCCCGCAGGGACAGCCCGCCCTGACCCTTCTCACCCCTCTTTCACTGAGCAATCAACCAAGATCAGGGGGTTTGAGCCCTCATGATTATAGCCCTCAAGCAAACTCAGTCGGAATTAATTTTACATGACTGTCCTGATAGACTTTTTGCTGTTCTCACTTTTTCGAATGTATTAGGGGGACAAGTCATGGTATTTAAAGAGAATAAACGTTTTGCACATCCATGTATCGTACAACAGTCAAATCCTCCGTTATCACCAGCTGTCCTAGTTCTCCATTTCTGCCCCCTCTGTCACCCCAGGCTCTGCCAGCTGTTCCCGGTGATGTCGCCCCACTTCTCTCTGCCGCTACCTGCCAACTCCCCCCCAGGCACCTCCCTGCCTTCCAGTTACAACTGATCAAGTGAATACTTGATAATTATTTCCTCCTTTCTGTGCTTTATCTTTTTTGTTTGGTTCTAATTAATAAAAATTAAAGTTTCTAAATTTACATTTTTATAGGGTATTGTAAATAAAAATAAATTGTATACTTGAAAAAAAGTATGCCTACATTTCTGTTTTCTTGTTACCTTCTGAATATGATCTTTCATGTTTTTAGCATATTTAGATATACTGGCAAAACTTTTGACGTGGGGGTTGGTGAGAGTATTATCTAATTTTTACCTTTTTTCTTTTGTAAGGGGTAGAGGATTGGTACCTTGCCGATGGGCATTGTGTAGCAACATTTGAAGAGGTATGAATATTTACTTCTGAAGCAGTGTTGTAAACCAGTGCTACGTCAATTGAAACTAAAACACACTCAGTAACCAATGAGAACAATGTTGACCTTCCTGCTTAAGTATGTCAAAAATAATGAAATTAGGTTATATAAACAAGTAATTGACAACATGGCAGAGAGTTAAAAACAGGCATCTTGTAATCTTACGTAAGAAAAAGATCCTTGTAAGTGATGGCAAACAGACTGAATAATTTTACAAAAGAAAAATGCAAGTAAAGGGTATACTCTAAGAACTGCTAAAAACACTAGCATCTTCCTAGTGAGAAATAATTTCTTTCAGGGCAAAAGGGGTTCATGGAGTTGTGCTCGACTTCAGAACCTGTACATTTGACTTCATAGCAGACGAATGTGGTAGGAGCCTGAAGAAGTCTCATGAAAGCAGGCAGGGGCCCTACGAGTTGTGATCGGGGTTCCATTATTGGACATATGAGGTGACAGAGCAGTTGAGGGATCAAAGAGCCCCTTTGGTAAGCTCATGCTGTTTGCCCCAGTAAGCTTCCACGGTCACATTAAATTGCATTATTTCCGAATTGACAGTTGTGTCAAGGTGGATACTAGCTCCATCTCTAGAAAGATCTGTTCAAGTCAAAGTCAGTTTCCGTCTAAGTTTCGACTTTCGCCAAAGTTGCTTCTTCTTGTCATTAAGAAGGCCAAGACATGACTGAGTTTGACCCCGAGAGTTGGATGCCATCTGCCAATTTCCAGAAGCGGGCAATGAAGTCCCTGTGTGAGTAAAAGTGGGGAGGTTGAAGGCTCCGTTTCAAACTCTTAGTATTGTACATAGATGACTACGCAGGGTTTTGGGAATTGAGACTTTTACCTGAGGAATTGGCATTTTACAGTTGTCTCAGAGGCTTGTTTTGACCTTTGTCTGTCTTTCAGGAGAGGCACACTTGCGAGTACACTGCAGGTCTCAGCCTCTGCTTGCTTTTCATTTTGCAAATGTTGCTCTTGTGGCCTTTCCAAGGAGCTTGTCACGTATGCCGTGTGATTCTCCAAGCTCCCTACCTTAGCCGAACTCACTCTCCAAGGTGATACTAACCTAAATGAGATCCGAGGTCTGGGACACATCTAGACAAGAGCGAAGCAATCTGTGTGTGCACTTGGCAATTGTGAGTATAATATACCGTCAATTGCTTAAATTCTCTACGACCTAAAGAACCAGAGAAACCTGCATGTAACTCACTGTGGGGAAATGTCTCCACTCGCACCCCAAGAGAAACGACTGCTAACAGTTTAGTGTATTGTCCTCCAAGTGGTGGCCTGGTGCATGTGTGTGCATAGAATTAGGGGTGTTTTTACCTTTTTTCTCTGCATGGACATGTCTATGTCAGTTTATAAAAGGCTACCCTGTTTTTAATGCACAAAGAATATTCATTTTCTAATTCATTCTCTATAACCTTTTGAAGTTGAATGGGCAACTATAACTGTATCAACATTGTAGATTTGAAGATCACCTGACATTTGAAAACCATAAGTTTTAAGGAGCTTCATTTGGGAGCAAGTAAACATTAGCTGCCAGCATTTAAGGACATTCATAGCTGCAAAATCTTCTGGTTGGATTGTCATGTCTTAATTTTCAGTAGGCAAATTAAACAATTGCCTCTCAGTAATGTCTGAAGGGGAGCAATTGGGATGTGTATGCATCAAGAGTTCTGGGGAGGCAGCTGTCAGGCGTGTGTGTGATCTTTTTGATTTAAGCATTTGGAAAAGAAGAAAAATAACACTCGTTGCTTTCAACCTTCCTTTTGCACCCCAGCATTTTAAAAAGTTTTTTTCTATTAGATAAATTCAATTCCAGGTGACTGATTCATTTCATTTGTTACATTGCTGTATGATCTCCACAAATGCAGGAACTATCTTTTTCACAGTTTGTACCCCAGGACCAGCACGGGGGCAACACCTCCCAAGCATTCAACAACACATCGGTGCATGAAATAGTTACGTTATAAAGAAATAGAGATTGAAAACAAACCAAACCAACAAGAGCTTAAAGGGGTTATTCAGGGGACACACCTTAATACAATAAATGAGTCTGCCTGTACAAGGCCTGTTTCGAAAGATATTGTCACTCATTTTAACACACCTAAGTCAAACAATTTCAATAAGTCAGACAAAGGGTGATTGCTGTGAATCAGAAAAAGAAAACTGGGGTTATATTTATATTATTTATTTAAGATTGATTTATTTATGCATACAGGCACTGGGGTACAGGCCAAAGGTGCGGGGTGGAGGGGGGGCGTGAGAAGATCCACCAGAGACAGAGTGGGGAGCAGAACAGGCAGACTGAAACACACTGCTGAGGGGAACAGTGGGCGAGGCAGGAGAGGTCTGCTGCACCGTGTGGGTCCCCTCCCTGGCCGGAGGCAGAGATCGAACTCGTGCTGCAGTGGCTGCAGTTTGCTTCATAGTGTGTTGCTTAACCCACTGCGCCACCAGGGAGGCCCAACTGGGGTTATATTTAAAGTCATTTTTCATCACTTCCTCTCACAGAGAAGTAAACAGACATGTCGTGTGGGACTTCCAAAAACTACTCCCAAGAAGGAAGGGAATGTCCTTTGGCTCTCCCGCCTTCCCTTTTCTTGCTGTCTGGAATACAGCTGTAATGACTGGTGCTTCAGCAGCTGTCTTGGGGCAAAAGGTAATCTCAGCAAGGAAGCAAGGCACAGTGGAGGAAAATGTCTGTTTCTGAAGACCTCTGTGTATTACCCTTTGACCCCTGGGCTGCCTTCCTCTGAACAATAAACTCCTTATGCTTGTAAACCAACAGAGACTGAGCCTCTGTAACTTGCAAATAGACCTGATTTGAATAATTACAAAGGACTTTGTCAGTTGTTTGGTAGGAGAGTTCATTAATTGCCATTGGGGAAAAAAACCACTTTGAATCATATTTTTTAAAAACGATGACAAATTTGAGGGAATTCTCCATTTTGTCTGAAGCACAATGCACTATTATCTGGTGCGAAACCAGAGGGTGTGTGGTGCCTGGTGAGGGTCAGAAGTGCTGGGAGCCGCACTGGGAGTAACAGCAGGGGCAGGGAGGGATGCTGCTTTCTAATAAAAGCGACTAATTGTCTTCCTTTCCTGTTACCAAAATTGAACCAAAAGTCACTCCATTGTCTTGCTGACAATTGACTTTAACTATTTGAGTTGTTTCTGTTACTAAGGAGGAGTGAACGGTTCCAATGCAGGGTGTGGCATGGACAGTCGGCCAGCTGGGGCCGCCTGCGTCTGCGTGCTGATGCTTTTACAAGTGATTTGACTTGGTGCAGTCTCAGTTTCCCCATCTGTAAAAGGGGAGCTGAGACAACTGGGATCATGACAGGAAGTGAAATTAATACTTGTGAGTGTGTAACAGTCAAACTGACCGTCCATTTCTACTTCAAAGGAAGTCCCCGTACTCCTGGCCTTTTCTATACGGTACGTCTAAAACCCCTCAGGAAGATCCCGTGGGTTAGTTGTGTGGCAAACACCCACTTACATCATTAACGATTCCAGGCTGCCTTTATGACTAGATGCCAGGCACATTCACCGTGTTCCCACTTCATCCTTCCCTAAAGCCTTTAGAAATAGTTGCCGTTACTGTGGTTGCAAGGAGACTGGCGAGAGATTAAGCAGGTCAAGATGACACTCAGCAAGGGCAGGATTGGGTCCCGAGGCCGGGGTCCTGAGACCATCATCAGGCGCTACACCCCAGAGCTCACAGCCACAGTGTAGCCCCTTGGGGCTGGAGGGCTGGACAGGTGACCATGGACACCTGCACCCAGGCAGGTGGCTCTTGCTCTCTCGGAGCAACCATTCCTGTCAGAACGCAACAGCAGAGGTTGAGTGACCTACCCTGAGACTGTGGGAGCACCTGTTCTGATTTACTGGCGGTTCCCTCCTCACTGTGTCGCCCTCGTTTCAGCGGTTTCATCACCCGCTGCGCACACGTGAACAGAGGACCACAGGGCTAAAGGCGGCCCCAGCACAGCAGAACTGAGACAGCAAGCAAGGGAGCCATGGACCCACCTCTAACCAGACAGAACTCATCCCAAAGCCCTTTTGCACTGCTCCCTGCTGGACCTGGAATTAGGAGACTGTGGGAACTGTCTGGAGAGAGCATGAGTGAGTGACGCTGACCGCAGAGCCTCTCCGGCCAACTTAATAACAGGCTTACCACCAAGTGCAGTCTCTGCCAGGTGTCCCGTCTCCTTTTTCTTTCATGTAGGTTAAGGGAAGCAGAGACATTTGTCCTGACCTAGGAGGAAAAAGCATCAGTAGTTTAATGCAGTGGATGTTCTAGATGCTCGAGAACCTTTCAAGGACCAGGTACTCACTCCTACCCTGGTGACTGAAGGCCTCGGTGGCTGACTCAGTCAGGCCACCTCCCTCTGGGCCTCCAAAAGGAAAGGCCTTATGCTCTGCCTCCTTGAACACAGCTGCCTGCGATGACCCGTAAGTGCTGAGGTGGAAGTGCTCGGCCACCTGGCCCCAAGACTGGACACCCCAGGACTCCCCACAGCTGAGGCCTCTGCTGCAAGCTTCTGCTTCTGAGTCTGCACCGTCACCTCCCCACAAGGGTTGTCCCTGAGAGCACTCCCTGCAAATGTGGGGACCTGACTTCAGACAAACTCGAATTTCTGCTTCATTCAGTTGAGGGGATGCATTTTTTTTTTTTTTTTGTCCATTGAAATTACAAATTGCCTATTCCAGTAAGAATTTTTTGTATGAACTACAAAGTTAGTTCTTAACTAACAAAGTTAAGGTAAAGGAGGAACCAAATCCTGCAGAGCATTATGGAGCTACCACTTGGCGCAGGCTGGGAGAGTGAGTCAGTGGCAACGTGATGAACAGAAAAAAGTCAGGAGAGTTACTCAAAGGAGCTAAAGACATATGTCCATGTAACACCTGCACACTGGTGTATAAAGCAGTTTATTTTTCTTAAGATTTATTTATGTATACAGAACTGGGGTACAGGCCAGAGATATGGGGGGTGAGAGGAATAACCAGAGACAGAGTGGGGAGCAGAATAGGCAGATGGACTGAAACACACTGCTGAGGGGAGGGGACACACATAGCGCAGCAGACCTCTCCTGCCTCACCCGCTGTTCCCCTCAGCAGTGTATTTCAGTCAGTCTGCCTGTTCTGCTCCCCACTCTGTCTCTGGGGAGTCTTCTCACCGCCCGCACCTCTGGCCTGTACCCCAGCTCTTGTATGCATAAATAAATAAAATCTTGCTAAAATAAATAAAGGTTATTATGAGGTGATGGAGGTGTCAGCTAACCCTAGTGTGCTAATCATTTTGTCATATTTATGTGTATTAAATTAGAGCTTAGATTTACACAATTAAAATTAGAGCTTAGATTTACACAATTAAAAAACATTTTAATTTTAATTCTTGTTTTCCCATGTGTGCACATGTACCGCTTGCCTCCCCTAAGGCTGACATGATGTTGCTCGTTGTTATATCTCAGTAAAACTGGGAAAACAGGGCCTCCCTGGTGGCACGGTGGGTTAAGCAACACACTATGAAGCAAACCGCAGACACTGCAGCACGAGTTCGATTCCTGCCGCCGGCCAGGGATGGGACCCACAGGGCACAGCAGACCTCTCTTGCCTCGCCGGCTGCTCCCCGCAGCAGTGTGTTTCAGTCAGTCTGCCTGTTCTGCTCCCCGCTCTGTCTCTGGTGAATCCTCTCACCTCCTGCGACTCTGGCCTGTACCCAGCTCTTGTGTGCAAAAATAAATAAATCTTAAAAAAAAAACAAACTGGGAAAACAAAAAAAGAAAGGAAGACATAAGAGATCACCTAGTTTTTGGCTAGTGCCTGGAGATAAGGATGAGGGAGATGGCGCCATGAGAAAATCAAACCCCAGCGTCAAGCACTCACTGAATTGTGTCATGTGCCCATTCAGTTCTGCCCCCGAAATACATCTGGAGTCTGTCCACCTCCCTCCATCTCTGTTAACACCACGTTCAATCAAATCACCAGTATTTATCTTCTAAAATGCTACAGAAGCTTCCTAATTGCCATCTCCTCTCCTGCTCTTGTGACTCCAGACATCAGCTGGGGATAATTTTAAACAAAAATTGGGTCACTTACCCTAGTCCCTTCCATTGCTTCCCATTACACTTGGAATAAACCCAAGCTGCTTTGGTGGACGTGTGTGCCTTTTGTATTGCTCTCTCCACCCCTTAGCTCTCTGCCTCAGTGACTCCTCTGGTGATGACTCTGTCCTTTCCTTTTCTCACTCCTCCCCAGCCCCCAGAAGCCTTTATCCCTCTTTGAAACTGGTTACACCTGTTATTCTCTTTCATAGCTGCTGGTCTGTCCTCTATTTTGTGGTACATATGTATGTAATTACTGTCCATATTCTCTCTATGCAAACACTGTGTATATGCATTGGTCTGCTTCTTCTTTAATACCTGTCTGTCCCCAGGATCCTTTACATTCTATGAGAAATTAGAGCCTGTCTGTGCCTTCACTATTGTGTCTCCAGCACTTGACCCGAGCCTGGAGACGATACAGCTCGGGCTCCGTAAATATTTGTCAAGCGAATGCACGCACCAGGCTGTGCTGTCATGAGGGAATTGAAAGGAAACAGATATGGCTGTCACGTTGGGGGAACTCACCACAGGTGGGGTGTTATGGCGGGAACATAGTAACTCTAAGGCAAGATGATGTCATGGGAATGTCAGCATTGGAGGAGGGGGATTACTTCTAGCAGGTGTGCCAGCAAGGGCACAGAGCAAGTTCTTGATGATTCTGGGCAGCTGGGTCAAGGAAGGGGTCTTGGAGCCCTCAGTGGCTTTTTAGTTTATTTACAGAGGTGGCCAGGTACATGGCAGGCATGGGTGCCGGTGGGGCCAGAAGGCTGGCAGGCCTCCCAGCCCTGGGTGCATCTCACCCTCTCGGCTGCTTTGCTGCTGCTCCTCTTCTGCCATTTCTGCTGGTGTCCCATTCCACTGCTGCTGCTTCTCTTGCTCTCCTGCTGTTGGTGTCCTCATATGCCGCCCTTACATGCCCGTGTCCAAACCCAGGTGCGCCCACTTGCATTTGCATGCAGCACCGCGGGTGTCCAATAGCAGGAGGGCAAAAAAGCCTGATACTTTTCTCAGACCCTACAAAGTGTGATAAAGATAAGTTCCAAGGAAATGACAGACACATCCCGTAATTGGAGCATGATGGACATCAAGACTAAAGAGCAAGAGAAAGGCTGGAGAGGTAACACCAGATTGTCAAGGGTCTCAGGGGTCAGGTGAAGAATTTGGGCTGTATTCTGGAAGCAGCTCTGGGTAACCACTCAACGCAGTCTTTGAAAACTTTCAGAAAAATTCAAAGACATCAAAATAAAAAATTCAAAGACATCATAAAAGTAGAAATGATAATACACTAAACATCAATATACTCACTTATATTCAATCACTAACATTTCCTCAATTTGCTTTGTATACTGATACGTGTATAGATGTGTGTGTCTGTGTATGTGCATGTGTGTGTGTGCGCATTTCAAAGTAGTAGTATTTTTTCTTGCCTGACTGGTTCCTTCTTTCTATTTCTGAATCATTTTAAAAGAAATTATAGACATATGATTCTTCACTCCTAAATACTTCAATAGCTACTTCTCCTAATTTTTAAAGACTTTCCCCCATCCATCACGCCAATATTATATTGAACTAATGTACTAACTGCTTGTAGGGTAAAGGTTGATCAGGTCTTTCCACCCTCCCACTACTGATGATGGACACCTGTGGTGCTGTGAGCATTCCAGGGTGGGCATGCGCAAGTGGGCGCACCTGTGTTGGACACGGGCATAAATGGGCGGCGTCATGAGGACGCCAGAACTGCAAGGACCAACAGACAGGACTGAGAGAACCAGCAGGAGCAGCAGCAGAGAGATAGAGAGAAGCAGCAGCCGAGAGGGTGAGATGCGCTGGGGGCTGGGAGGCCTGCCAGCCTCCCGGCCCCCCGGCACCCCTGCCTGCCATGTACCTGGCCACCTCTACTAAATAAAACATGAAAAGCCACCTAGGGCTCCAAGACTCTCCTTCCTTGACCCATCTGCTCAGAACCATCCTGAACCCTGCTCCAGTGCCGCCACCCCGTTTCCTGTCACTACACTGCTGAACATGATTTAATACCAGTCCATATTCAAATTTCCCCAATTATCCCAAAAATGCTCACAAAACTCTATGTTTTTCAGAACCAGAATCTAATTAAGCATTTTGGTGGTATCTTTTGAGTTGTTTTTTTTAATTTGGATTCCCCCTATGATGCCTTTTTATAACATCAGTGTTCTTTATCTTTATGCTTTATCTTCTGCCAGTTGTCTTATAAAATGCCTCCTGTTCTAGATTTATCTGATTATCACCTTGGGGCTGTGTTTAGCTGGTTCCTCCAGCCCCTATAAAACAGAGGTAAGATGGAAAGTTTGATTACATTCCGGTTCGACTTTTGGGGCAAGAAAATACCACAATGCAATGCTGTATACTTCCTGCTGCAGCATACCAGGGAACTCATAACCCTGTCGATTGTCTCAGGGTTACTGATGTTAGCTAAGTTGGATGGAGGATGAAGGAGGGAACAGCCAGTTCCCCCATTGTAGGAGTATGTGTTTCTTCTTTGTGATTGACAAGTCACCCATTGATTGTTTCACAATACAACTCACATTCTGTAGCTGTTCACAGTTTATCAAACATGGCAAATGCATTTCATCACAATAGAGTATCCCTGTAAAGTTTTGTTTCTATTTAACAGTCTCAGTAAAAACTGAGACTTGGGGGTGCTTAACAACTTTGCCAAAATCATAAAGCCAGCAAAGGCAGGACCCAAGCAAGCATAAATGTGCTCACCTTAGTTCAACTAAGTAATAGTAATAAAAAATCCTAAATCGGGGCCTCCCCGGTGGCGCAGTGGGTTAAGCAACACACTATGAAGCAAACCGCAGCCACTGCAGCACGAGTTCGATCCCTGCTGCCGGCCAGGGAG
>JAGFMF010012242.1:1266434-1298884 GCA_019455555.1 Galemys pyrenaicus
TGCTCCCTGCTCTCTGTGGTGAATCCTCTCACCCTCCACACCTCTGGCCTGTACCCCAGTGCTTGTATGCATAAATAAATAAATCTTTAAAAAAAAAATCCTAAATTGCAGATTTTCCTAGTGTATTCTCCAGAATTCAGTAACTATTCATCTCCTTTTAAGAACATTTTCTAAAAAAGAATATTCTTCTGGGCCTCCCTGGTGATGCAAGGGTAGTTAAGTTCCGGCACTATCAAGCTAGGGCCAAGCACTGTGGCAAGAGTTCCATCTCAGGCCAGGGAGCTGACCAGGGAGCTGACCCACATGGCTCAGCAGACCTCACCTGTCTCGCCGGCTGCTCCCCTCAGCCCCTCAGCAGTGTATTTCAGTAGACCCACCTGTTCTGCTCCTCACTGTCTCTGGTGAATCCTCTCACCACCTCATTCCCCCCACCCACCACTCACCCCTCTGGCCTATATCTCAGTTCTTGTATGCATAAATAAAAACTTTTTAAAAAAAAAGATATTCTTCTTCTCAATACCGGGAAGCACATTGCACATTGCCAAGGAAAAGCTATTTGTTTTACAATATCTTTTTTTTAAAATGATTTATTTATTTATGCATACAAGCACTGGGGTACAGGCCAGAGGTGTGGGGGAGGGGGTGAGAGGATTCACCACAGAGAGCGGGGAGCAGAACAGGCAGATCAACAGAAGTACATTGCTGAGGGGAGCAGCAGGCACAGCAGAAGAGGTCTGCCTCGCCGTGTGGGTCCCCCTCCTGGCCGGCAGCAGGGATCGAACTCGTGCAGTGGCTGCTGTCTGCTTCATAGTGCGTTGCCCAACCCACTGCGCCACCAGGGAGGCCCTGTTTTACGATATCTAACAGGTATTTCCACTGCCTGTTTAAACGGGCAAAATGTAACAGGTGAAGGATATCCCAAAGTGCGAAACTTTTGACTATTTGCAAATTGTTTACAACATCGGAATGTTAAGTGAATTACTTAACTGTGGCTTGCACAAATCCACGTACAAAAATGTCAGTTCATCAAAAATACTTCTTGTGCAAGGTGAAGCACACATATGCACGTTTAGCATGCTAACGCCGACGATGGCCCTTAGGTCTGCAGAGCATGGGTGGGGAGAAGACACGATGTCAGGTCCTCCCGAATCTATTTTCTCCTCATAGCTCGGTCAGCAACTCCAGGGACAGAATTAGGGGAAGCATATGACAGCCCAGAACCAAGAGCTAAGGGGTTGGTGCGATGTGGACCAAACCATGGGGAGGGAATTGGGAGGATCATGGATCCAGGAGGAACTGGAGAGGCTATTTCTGGGCTGCCCGGGGAATCCAGGCCTCCAGTTCCGAGGCAGCTGGTAAGAAGGCGGTCCCCGGAGGGCGAGACTCGGGCGGGGGCTGACAGCTGACAGTCACTCTTCCTAACGAGAAGTTCTGGTCTCAATTCAGAAAGAGGGAAATGCAACGCCGTGCCCACATCAAAAACGCTTTGGAGACGCTGACTCGCACTCTCCTTGCACGCACTTCCCCAAAGCAAGGAGCCAGCCGGCACACCCCCAAGCACTCTTCCCAATTTTTATTGGTTGTCCCGACCTGCCCTTCTCTCACCAAGTCTCTGTCATTGGTCATTAGGATTTTATAGACAATTCCCTAAGCCAATCATCTCTAATCACCGCCCCATCGTTGCCGACATGTGAGTGACGTTTATGATAACCAATAAAAAATGAAAATGAGGACGTCCCGCGAAGACTCCTCCCCTTTTCCCTCTACTCGCTCTGTCTGAGGTAGAAAAAGGTGGAGCTTGGGATTCCAACCACCAATCCTTAAGGGCGGAAGAGGGACGAAGAGAAGAGTGATGGGAGGGGGTGACGTGGCAGTGACGGGATCAGCAACTGAAATGAGTGGCGGAAACACTGGCCAATCGGCGATCAATTTGGCCGGGCACTCTGCATTCTGGAGTCCACCCTGGCGCCGGACACTGCGTGAAAGCACCAATGAGCTCGCCCGTGCGTCTGATTGGCCTTCCCTAGAACCAGTCAACGGCGTGCCTGGCGGACGCGTCCCACCCGGACTCTCACTGGGCGGTGTGGAATGACAGGCCCGAGAGAAATGCCAATGTCCTAGGGGTCTTCCGCAAGTGACACTCCGCGGCACCAATCGACTTCTTCCTTCCTGGCGGCCGAGCCCTCCTCCCCGCGGCGGGCCTGGCGGGGCGGGGACGCAGCGCGGCGGCGGCTGATGCGCTAGCCGAGTGGGGCGCTCAGGCTGGCGACGGCGGCTCTCGTAGGCGGTTCCGGTCCTGTATCTCGGGGCGGCGGCGGCGGCTCATGGCGGCGACGGAGCTGAGAGGAGTGGTGGGGCCTGGGCCGGCAGCCATTGCGGCTCCGGGCGGCGGCGGCACCGGTCCCCCAGTTGGGGGAGGCGGCGGCGGCGGCGGCGGCCGCGGGGACTCCGGGCCGGGCTCCGGGGCCGCTTCGGGCGCCGTGGCCGCGGCGGCGGCGGCGGCGGGCGGCCCGGGCCCGGGCGCCGGGGGAGTGGCGGCGGCGGGCCCGGCCCCCGTGCCGCCGGCGGGGGGCTCGAGCGGCTCGGGCGCTGGGGGCTCGGGCTCGGCTCGAGAAGGCTGGCTCTTCAAATGGACCAATTATATCAAAGGCTACCAGCGGCGGTGGTTCGTGCTGAGCAACGGGCTCTTGAGCTACTACAGGTAACTGCTTCCGGGGCACCGTCCCCCCACCGCAGCCCACAGCCCCCGCGCCGTCACCCCCTCCAGCCGGCCCCGCGGCCAAGGTCGCCCCAGCCCCCTTTTCGGCGCCTGAGCGCGTTGACAGCCCGCAGCGCGCGCCCACCAGCACGGAGTGGAAGCCCCGGGACGACTCCTCCACCTGGGTCACCCACCCTTAGTGCCACCCATTCTTTCCCGGGCCCTGCAATCCAGCGCTTGCTTGGAGGGCATCTTCCATTGTTTCCATGGCACACCGGTGCTTCGATTCATTCTGCAAGGCGGGCGCTGTGGTGGGCGCTAAGGGGCGCATTCTGGGGAGCAAAGCCCAGGCACCGCTTCCAAGGAACTCACATGAAAGTCCTACATCTCAGCTGTCTTTATCCCGACTCCTAAATTCAAGGTTATTAGTGGCCCTTGGTGTACCCGCCCCTGCTGCCTCCACATTCAGGCACAAGGACACTGGGCACTGGGTGGCCTCGCTGTCAGTCCCCCGTCTCCCTCGCTCCCTTATCTCTCTGAGACTTGCTTATGCATTCGCCCTCTTGCCGGCTCGGGATGGAGCTGAGCATCCAGTGTTGCTTCACTTCTTGCTAACCCCGCAGCCTCCCATGAGAAGGAATGATTAATCGCTCCAATATTTCTGGGGTCTGTCTGGCTGGTGAGGTTTAAGTTTTAGTGAAAGCGTCCCTGTCTCTGGGCTGATATCCTCTGTTCCACAGTGTTTGTTTTGGAGTGTTTCATATGCGTTTATGGTGACTCACGCTCTTGCATTGACAATATGCGTTTGGCTGCTCATGTTACTATAGATTAAGGGGTGAAGATAAAGGATTTGGAGACAGAACAGAACCATTTCTTGAGAGCTGTAGCCTGGATAGATAGGTGTTTTACCTACAGTATTTAGTTGGCAGCGGCAGCAACTCCGGGAGTTTAGAGATAGTCCCATTTTACTGATGAGGAAACTGAGACTCCGCTTGGGCAGATTTCCCAAGGGGTTGAGGAGTGAGCATTTGAAAGGACGTCTTTTCACACCAGCATAAGGAAAGCTCAGGTTACTGTTTCATGAATCAGTCAGATACAGAGGTAATTGCATACAGCAAGTAAGTTTATAGGTCATGATTACTATGTATATGTTATACAGAATGTATAAAAGTCTCCTTTCAGGGAGACCTTGCTTAATGTAATGACATTTCTAATTGAAAAAAAAAATTTTTTTAATAAAACACTTTGGGTGAGATGAACTCACTCTGTTTCTTTTCCTTTGCCAGAGTCACTCTGGCACCCGGAAAGTTGGTGAACCTTTTGCATCAGCTCCATTGTATTGACTCGTAGAGAGTTTTGAGAGGAAATGGAAGGTGGCAGTTGGAGGTTGTTGAAGTAGGAACCCATTTTTGTACACCTCTAACAGTGGAAAATGCCTTAGAGAACTCTTCTTCACTGCTAGAGTACATTAATTGTGACAGCTGTGTATGTTATTGCCATTGGTATAGTCAGAATTGATTTTAATTGTAACCCTTTCTGATTACTCAGCTTGGACTCGCTATTTAAGGTTGGATCAGGAATCAAAAGTTTCAGTTTGCTCTGAAGTTTTCCCCTGCTCCAGACCATGCTCTCCTGTTATCATCAACTGTTACTCTAATGTTCCGTTGATTCGTGTCCTAACTTAGCTCACCATTTTCAAAAGCTGAAGTTGTGTATCGGCTGAGATCGTTAACATATGATCATTTTTCCTCATCCAAGTTCTTCCTGGGTCCACTCTGCGGGCCTGTTGACTCTGATTAGCGCGGTCTTACACATTACTGATCTTGGTTGGATATAATAACGTGTATGTTGTCTCTTCAAGTGCTTGTCACCACTTCTAATTTCTGTCTTACAAGAGCTAGTGGTAGGCACTGGCTGAGTACAGATAAGACTCCTTCCAAAACATGCCAAACCATATATCGGGAAATAAGCAATAGACTTGTCCTCACCAGTTCAGATGGTCCTTCCCACAAACTAACAAAGCAGCAGGATTCTGAGTTATCAAATCTGTGTACTACCCTCCAAGTCATGGAAGTACTTCTACAGGTATATTCGTAGTTTTTCTTCCCTCCAGGGTTCTTCAGTTCCCCATCTCCCTGGAAAGAGCCAAATTGTCATTCCTCCTGCTTTTCAGACTTCCAAACCTGCCGTTTCCTGTGTATGCCTTCTACTAAATACTGTTTTAACTGAGATCAGGTGCCAACTAGACCATCCTCTGCTGACCTGTTTTAATAGACTTTAGCAAGCTGCTTCTCTCCTGCTTCTCCTGGCCTTCTTACATACCCAGTTACATGATGTCCAGTCACTTTAAGCCATACGTAGCATCCCAGACACACCATGACAGGCCCACAGTATCAGATTTCTGCCTACCCTCTAGAGGTTGAGTTTCTGCTTCAGCTGGCCTTCCAAGGAGGAGGAACTTTGTAGCCTGAAAATACCACCTAATACTGAAGTGCCTGAAGAACTGACCTTGCACCCTAGAAATCACGTCTTTGCAACTTCTGTGCATGTCAGTTACGGCCGTACGGCCACCTAGCCAAACCCAAGAGCTCTGTGGTCAAGCCTGCCTTACTCCCAGGGTCCCTTGGTATTTTTAAAACGGCTACAGACTTCATATGATTTGAGAATCTTCTTTAGATCATGAAGATGAGGAGAGGAGAGGTTCCTAGGCAGTGGTGTGTGAGAGGTACCAACACGTTGTAAGAAGTGTGGTCGCAGGTCCAGGTAGGGCCTTTGGAGGAGAAAGCAAGGGAGAGCTGGAAGGAGAGAGCCTGAGCAAGTGGGTAACTGAGTTTGCATTATTCATGATGTAAGAGAAGTAAGGGTGGGGGAAGGGAGACAAGAATAGAAAAAACAGGGGTTCACGTTACAGTGTGGCAGGTGCAGGGGATGGAAAATGGCCCAGTCCTTTGAGACCCCCTGGTCATCCCATACTGCTCGTTTGGATATTTGAGGAAGAAAAACCAGTTTCATGTGACAAACTGAACAATAGCAAATTTGTTTTCCTAGGCACAGTAAATAGACGTTGTCAAACACACTAAATCTTAGCTTCTGGAGATGGGGTGTGTGTCATTTCTGGCACGCAGGAATTCTGGACGTGCCAGGTGTGTTCGGCTGCTTGGCACCAGTGAAAGGGAAATGGGCCTGCTTTGTACTGTGGCACTTGGCAAAGGACTTTGACCTCTTTATGTTCCAAGTTGGTCAGCAAAAACTGGTCTCAACATATAGGTCCCTGGGCATAACCAGGGGTGCTAAGGAAGTTAGCGCCCTCTGCGCTGTAGACCCTATTGTGCTGGAAGACTGGTATTTTAGTAGCTGTTGTCACCAAGGAGTGCTTCAGAGTTCAAAAGTGAGTCTGTTAATAGAACTGTCAGTCAGGAGAGGTGGGGAAAATTTTTACACCCAGTCCTCTGAGGACAGATTTGCTGAATCTTCCCTAGCTATTAATAGGTTGGCTTAGGAGTTCCCACCCAAAGAGGTCTGTGGACCTTAGGAAAGAACATATTCCAGAAAGAGTATACCACCTGGTGACTTTCTTTGCTCCCAGAGAAAACTGGTAGTTCGTATTCGATACCACTCGCGCAGGGGCAGTAGGCAGCACCCAACCTCCAAGCATGCCCCAGCTTCTGCCGCTGGCGCCAGGCACAGCGTCACAGCTCTCATTCCACCGAGTTTCACTTGAGCACTGCGCCTGCAGCAGGTGTAAGACGGGGCAGTTCTCTTGGGGAGTGAAGCTTTGTTGCGTGAGTTTACAAGCATTTTTATAGCAGGAGAGCATGAGGCAGTTCTGGGGGTGATGGGGATGCTTTCCCTCAGGATGGCGGAGGTGATCACACAATTGTTTTTATCTGACAGTACGCACTGAATTTGTGCACTGCAAATTGCTGAATTTATATTGTGTGTAGTTACACCTCAGTGAAGCCTGTTTAAAAAATGAAGGGTAAGAGGAACAGCAGATCCATAAAATCTGACTCAGAACAAGCACTCAGAAAGGAAAGCCCTACCCGACGGATTCTTCAACTGTAGGGAGCCATTTAAGGGAAATACTGGAAGTTGATGATTCCTGAGGCTCCTGTGTTTTCAGAAAGCTTGGAGTTATGAAAAGAAGGGGAAGGCAGTGAAGGATAACCCACCCTTCAGCCTTTTACTTGGCTTGTCTTTGTCTTGTAATCGCAGATCCAAGGCAGAAATGAGACACACCTGCCGTGGTACCATCAACCTTGCCACAGCCAACATCACCGTGGAGGACTCCTGTAACTTCATCATTTCCAACGGGGGCGCGCAGACCTACCACCTGAAGGCGAGCTCTGAAGTGGAGCGGCAGCGCTGGGTGACAGCCCTCGAGCTGGCCAAGGCCAAGGCTGTGAAGATGCTGGCAGAATCAGGTATGGAACGCCGAGCTGGGGAACTCTCTGTTTACCCCTCATATGAATATCTTATTTTTATCCCTACTGTCCTCAATTATCAACTATCTCAGGCTTCTCCGGGCTTTTCCTGGACTGGCGGCACTCAGCTGGAGGCCGTGGTCCTTCACGGGGGGCATTCGGCTATGTCTATTGCCAGTTTGTGCTGCCGCAGCTGCGCAATGGTAACACTCTTGTGTCTCGTGCGTAGAGAGCAGGAATGCTACTGAAACTGTGGTGGGGGATGCACAAGCCCACCCCCCACAGCAGAGTGTTCTTGTACCCCAGTGTCAGTAGTGCCGAGGTTGAGAGACTTTCCTAGAAGCAAATATTTGTCATGCGACTTTTAATATTAGCCAGTTGACTACCTTGAAATTTTGAGAAATCATTATTGCTAGTTCAGTCTTGAACTATAACTTATATCTGTCCTTGCTTGTTTCTTCTGATACATTTTCTTAATTATTTATTAGTTGAGTTGAAACAATCACTAAAGACTACCAAAAACATATGTGATATTTTGTATGAAAAAAAATCTTCAGTTTTGCTCTTTTGTTTTCAAGAACCAAGAATAATAATATTTTGATTTTTCTTAAAGGAAAATGGTGAGATTTTTTCCCTCACCCTGCACATGGATAATTTAAATCTTACTGTATTTACGCGCTGAGAACCAACCAGAAGAGGCCCCTGTTAATCTTATTTTTCCTATCCCCGGTCATTGCTGTACTGTACTTCATAACAAACAGCAAAAGGAAGACTCACTGCTTTATAATTTTGGGGTAACAGGTTATATTTCTATGCCAGCCCTGCCTTGCTGTCTAGCAGATTAGGCAGGTCTCTTGTTCTGATTTTAGTGCTGATGTTAGCTCCTGCGAAGGAAGTGACACTGCTGGAAAAGCACTTTGCAGTTACAAAACGTTAACTGCAAGCAATAGTGGGAGGCACAGCGTCACTCACTGCTTGACTGCGCTGGAGAGTCGCTCAGCAGAAGGCCTCGCGCTGCTTTGGATGCAGCGGTGACTCTAGAGTCAAGTGATGCATCATAAAGTTACTGAGTTCTCTGTCAGAGGAGACAAGTAATGATTTTTTTGGTGAAATGTTCACTCACTGATTCCCAGTCCAGAGCCACTTAAGTGCCTTTATTCTGTCCTCCAGGTCATTGGCTGTCAAACTGCAGGGTCATCAGAATTACCTGGGCTGCTTATTTGAAATGCAGATTCCTGGCATTTGCCTCATAGCTAAATTGGCCTTTGGGGGTGGGGCCAGAGGCTGCACCTTTAAGAAGCCAGGGCCAGGAGGTGGAGGTGGTGGGTGGGGAACTGGCCGAAGGTGCCAAAGGGCATAAACTTCCGGGATATGATATCTAAATCCCGGAGCAGTCATGTGTAGTGTGGTACCTGCAGATAACACTTCTTGTGGTATATTTGAAAATTGCTAAGAGAACAGATTGGAAATGTTTTCATCACAAGGGAAAAAAATCAGTTGTTTTTTGTTTCTCTGTGAGAGGTGGGTTGTTAAGTAAGCTCGCAGTAATCATTTCACGGTATGTGTCAGTCAGATCATCACGCTACACCTGAACCTTATGCAGTACTTCCTGTATGTCAGTTATAGCCCAGTAAAGCTGGTGTGGGGGGCGGAGGGAAGCATGAGCAAAATAAATTCGCGTCGTGTGCCCTAAGAGGAAAAGTGATGCTTGTCCGACAGCAGACTGGGAACCACGCTGTAGACAGAGCTCTGGCCATATGGGCCCTCCTGTTGTCAGAGTACCCAGTGTGGCCAGGGCCAGTTTGTGCACAGTTAGTAGTGTTCTGACTGAGCCCTGAGTCTGAAGTCATGTGACTTCTCTTCCACCCTGCAGACGAGTCTGGAGATGAAGAGTCTGTCTCTCAAACTGACAAGACAGAGCTGCAGAACACCCTCCGGACCCTCTCCAGCAAAGTGGAGGACCTGAGCACGTGCAACGACCTGATCGCCAAGCACGGCACTGCACTGCAGCGCTCCCTCAGCGAGCTCGAGTCCCTGAGGCTGCCCGCCGAGAGCAACGAGAAGATCAAGCAGGTCAACGAGCGGGCCACGCTCTTCAGGATAACATCCAACGCCATGATCAATGTAAGTGCAGGCAGCGTCCGTGTGCTGTTTGACTCGTTCCTTCTTTGAAATGTAATTCTCCAAATGTGGGCAAATTGGAAATGACAGAGCATCAGGTCTTCCTTCACTGGTCGAGATATTTCGCTTACCAGCTTGTTGCACGCAGCGGAACAGGCTGCGCCCATGGATGACTTTCATGCTCTGCTCAAAGGGCCCAGGGACATTGCTCCAGGGCATGATAAAGGTGTCCAGAGTTCAGCTCTGGCCCTGGCAGGACCTCGGAAGGTGATGCAAGTTGAACCCCTTAACTTCTCTGTGTTGTGGGTTTATCTGTCCGTTTTTATCTGACTATCTGTGTAAAAAGGTCTTCATGGGTCCTTTCTGCTGTCATGTTCTCTGAACTGAGGGTTGCAATTAGGTTTCCTAATTGCTAGTGTATTTTGATCCACCGAGTTCAGTGGCGGTGGGATCAAGTACCAGAGAGACTGAGAATCCTGTCAGATTGGCCCAGTTCTTAGTCCTTCACGTTAGGGAGAATTCTGGGTGGTAATGAAAAATGGGACCAACACTTGTACCTCCTTAAAACTGCTGCTTTGGGTGCTGTTGTGGAATTCTGGGTGTGGTTTGTGGAAACCTGCTGTTTAGGTGCAAAGCTCAATGTAAATCCAGAGCCAGGCTGATTGGAGAGACTGAGCACAGGTTTTAAACAAGCCATGTGTCCTCTGCTCCCGACTGAGCCTCGCCTGGCAGGCTGTTTCTGCCAGCTTCCATGGAAGGGCAGAGTGCTCTGGAAGAACAGGCTTATGTGGGGGCTTTTTTCCTAGCTAAGTGGGATAAAATCACTTCACTCGAGCCAGATTTTTCCTTGGTTAGAGAGTGATAATAAGATGTTTGCTGAGGGCCCTCCCTGGTGGCTCAGTGGGTTAAGCAATGCACTATGAAGCAAACAGCAGCCACTGCAGCATGAGTTCGATTCCTGCCGCCGGCCAGGGGTGTGACCCACATGGTGCAGCAGACCCCTCCTGCCACGCCTGCTGCTCCCCTCAGCAGTGTGCTTCAGTCGATCTAGCCTGTTCTTTTCCTGCTCTGTCTCTGGTGAATCCTCTCACCTCCCATGACTCTGGCCTGTGCCCAGCTGTTGTATACATATAAATAAAATCTTTTTTAAAAAAAAAAAAGGATGTTTTCTGAGAGCTAGTCTATTTCACATAGCTTCTAGAGATTGAAGATTCTTTCCTACAAACAAGGGAAAATTTAATTTTTCTTATTTGAAACCTTTTTGTTGCTTAAAAGAGAGTCATAATAACCATTACTTTCATATCGCTATCTGAAGCCTGAATGCCTTCTTTGGTGCTCACTTCATGTGACAGAGAGACACATTTTGTCCGCCTAAGGATCATGGGAAGACCATCTCCCAAGACCAGCCTACAAGTCAGCACTGTGCTTGTGTTTCTGATGTCTAGTCATGTGCTCTGTCTCCAAACTGTCTCACTTCTCAGTGACTGGTGCCTGTTTTTCTGGTCCTCTTACCAGGAAAACCTCAAAATCAAACTGGTCAGCTAACCAGTAGCAAGTAAAACTAGAACGACTCAGGACACAATGGCCTCCTGATTGTGAATGTCGCCTTTTATTTGTGTCAGGTGAACACCCCACTCTGACAGTTTATTTCTACTCTGGTGTGAAGATTTTGCTAAATAAAACCTCTTTTGATTTAAAACTTTTCATAAAACTGAAACTTTCGCTTGGAATTTTCTTTTGAAAATATGCTTAGTTTTATTCCTTGAGGCAATTCTTCCCCAACTTCTGCCTGTCTCGAGTTTGTGTCAAAGGGAATCAGCTTTCTTTCTCTGTTCTCCCTTGGTGAGCTGCCTGTGCCCCTTTGTCAGTGGTTATGGCTTTAAATGTGGTTTTTGTCTCTCGTTTCCTCTCTACCTTGCAGGTAAGTGATGATGGTGAGGCCTCAAGTGTAATATGAATCCTAAAAATTCACATGCTAAAGCGTCACATCTGTGTGGACAGAGTTGTACCAAAGGGAGACCACATTTCAGTTAATGTCTTGCTTGCTTAGGGCATGGCTTTTCTTACTCCCGAAATGAGTTTAACCAGGGGAGTAACTTGACCCTGCAGTGTGTGCATTTGCTAATCCAGTGAACATCTGCTGAGTACCTCCTGTGTTTTCAGCCCAGGCTGGGGGACACACAACAAAGGCAAAAAAAGCTCCAAACAACAAAATATAGAGGGGTCCCTGCCCTTGGGGGATAACTAGTGAGGAATGAGGAGTGAACAGGCCCTGTGGCCTGTGCCAGGTGCCAGACATGAGCAGGGCGACAGTGGCACAGAAGCATGGAGGCGGCTAGCTCGGATTCAGAGGATTAGAGCAGGAAACACCTGAGTTTTCTCAACAACTGGAGGAATCTTCCTGCGCAGACAGGCAACATGGAACCTGATGTCCTGAAGGCCAGCTGCCCTCGTTTACAGTCTGTGTAACCAGGGCACCCCGCTCCTCTGACCTCAGTTCCTTGCTGACAATGGCGGTGATACCAGTGGTGACTCACAGGGTTGTTGAAAGGCTCTTGCTAGTAATTGATACAGAGTGCTCAGCGAAGGACCTGGCATGTAGTCGTCTCGCACTGCATTTCAGTTTCGGTCAGTCTTCTTCACTTGATCTTAGCCAAAAGGCCGAGAAGCGATCGGTCAGTCTTCTTAAAGTATGGGACAGGAGTTGACCAGGTAGAGGTGTGGGGTGTGTGCACCCCTTCTTCTCCCCACAAAGTTTGGAAACTGCTTGTAATTGACTATTAGTAGAGCAAGGAAGTAACTGAAGATGAGACTGGAGAGGAGTTAAGTGTGAGGTGGGGATGGGATGCAGATGGTACTAAGTGGGCTTGGTAGTAGTGGGTTAGAAGAGGGTAAGACTGATTTTGATGCAGACCGAACTATTAGGTGCTTTACAGATAAAGCTGTAACTCTGTGAGCTGGTTACTATTGTTACTCTTGTTTACAGATGGCGATGAGGTAAGAAAGGTTAATAACTTGCCCAAGACTCCATAGCTAGAGAGTGGACGAATGGAACTGGGATTTGAGCCCCTACACTCCAGCTGTAGCGTGTACTCTGTACTACCTCTGAGTACAGGTTTCAGAAATTATTAAAGAATCCCATTATTAAAGAAGATTCAGTAACAGTAAGTAGATTTGGGGGAGAAATCCGTTTCTCAGAATTGAGGAGGCCCCGTAGGTTTCTGGCTTGAGCAGGTGGAAGGGTCCTAGTGCTCTTCTTGAGTTGGGACCCCAAGGGGGCTGCCAAGTCGGAGGGGAGCGTGTGAGTCCAAGTTGGTGCCTGCCGAGGTTACTTTGCACCACAGATTAGGCATTTGGTTGTTCTGGCCGGAAGCTCCTTGAGCCCAGGGCTGCAAGTACGGATTTGGCAGTAGCTGACCGATAGCCGTGGGCGTAGGTGGATGTTCTCGTACGGTGTTCCTGTAACAGGGTGTAGCGCTTCAGCCTACTTTACATCCTTCATTTGTTCACTGAGCAGACTTTACCAGGCACGTGGAGTGTACGAGACAACTATGTTAGGAGTTGAAATATGTATACAAATAATCAATAAGCTGTTTTTCAGGTTGCTCATAATCTGTGTAGAGAGACAGTAACTCAGTCACAGTACTGCTGCGGACCTGGCAGTATGTGCAGGGTGTTGTGGGAATGAGAGAAGAGACTGGGGGAGGGTCACAGGAGATTAATTTTTGCCACGGATCTTAAAGATGAAGAACGTTTGGCCAAGGTAGAGCAAGTGGGGTAGGAGTGGGCAGAGCAGATGGCATCTCCCCTGGGGGCGGGCCTGGCAGAGTATGTCCAGGCAGTGGTGAACAGTCCTGAGGGGCTGCGCTGCAGGGTGCAGGGGTGGCGACAGCAGCCTGGAGAGAAAGCCCAGGACAAGTGGTACCCTGCTGTGAAGGCCCTCGGCGTTCTCGAACAGTAGGTAGGATGTGGTCCTGCTCTCTGCGAGGCCAGGGGGTGGGCTGATCTGACTGGATGTGTGGTTGTCTCTGGATCCCTAATTTGATTCCATGGGGAGGCTTCTAATTGTAAGGTCAGTTGTTTCTCTTAGTGACCAAAATAAAAACAAATTAAGTTTCCCCATATTTGGTCTAATTCAGTGCAGATTCTCTCCTCTCAGTGCCTGAATTCTTCAACTTCAGGTGACTTGAGTTTACTGGGAGGTTTATCAGAAGCAGTTACCCTGTGCTTTTCCACGCTCTCTTCACATTACCTGCCCTTTGTGATGTTGCCACAAATACCTTGTCTAGGTTTGCTGCTCACTTGGCATTTATTTGGTCCTCATGACCGTGAAAACAGGAAAGAGACGTGACAGCCATAGGGGAACAAAATGCTCAATTTTTTTTTCTGGGTTTGACCTTGGTTGCTTCACGGACCTGGCGTCCTGACACTGTGGGATAAAAGGAAAGTCTTTCACTGTAATTTGCCTGTTGAAGTTTCCAGAATAAGGTTATGAATGGGCATCAGAGGCCTGAGGGGACTCTGACTGGTTGAGTTGATGTGACCCTTACTAACTCTTCTCCATCCAGGCCTGCAGAGATTTCCTCATGTTAGCGCAGACCCATAGTAAAAAATGGCAGAAGTCACTACAGTATGAAAGAGACCAGCGTATCCGACTGGAAGAGACCCTTGAGCAGCTGGCAAAGCAGCACAATCATCTGGAGAGGGCCTTCCGCGGAGCCACGGTCCTGCCTGCCAACACCCCGGGCAGCGCCGTCTCCGGGAAAGGTAAGATGCTGGTTCTTGGGTGGCCTATTCTGGTGTGAGCCAGGTGGTTTCCTGCAATTGATAGAACACTCCATATTCTCCAGAATCAATGATTTGTGTGACATGAAATTGGCGCTCTTTATTTTTTTCTGGCTTTCCCCTGCTTTCTGCCATTTGTTGCTCTGTTTGTGGTTAGTACTTAAAAGGTCCCCCTGAGCCAAGCTTCGGTTAATGTAGCCAGAGCACATGAATGGGGCTTTTCTCCTTGTAGATCAGTGCTGCTCAGGCAAGGGAGACATGAGCGACGAGGATGATGAGAATGAATTTTTTGATGCTCCTGAGATCATCACCATGCCTGAAAATCTGGGCCACAAGTAAGTTATTCTTGTCTCCTCCCCAGATAAACATATCTGACACTCAGAAGGTTAGAAACGCTTCCGTGGGAGTATTGCAGTTTCTGAGCTGGGCGAAGACCCGGGCTCTTTGTCAGCTTTCTGCACGCACGCGTTTCCCGGCGGTGCTTGCTTTCATGCGTGTTCTGTCCCGAGCGCTGTCTCTCAGGCACCAGCGACGAGCGTGTGCAGCCGCGTAGCACTTCGCTTTGTAAAGACCTGGTGAGGCCAGACTCCAGTTCTGGTCTTTGCCCTGATTTCCTCTGTCTCCCCCCCATGCAGACGCACTGGCAGCAACATCAGCGGAGCCAGCAGTGACATCAGCCTTGATGAACAGGTGATTCTCACTGGGAGTTGTAAGCAGTGAGGGATTTTGGGTGTGATTCTCTAGGGTTTGCTTGAAAAGTGCTAAGAGAAACAGAAACTACTGAGCTTTTTAGCTTGGGAGCCTAAGGGAAGGTTATAAATACTGGGTTTTCTGTTCTCTGTGGGTCACTGAATGGCTTTGTTTTTACTCCTAGTACAAACATCAGCTGGAAGAGACCAAGAAAGAAAAGAGAACTAGAATACCATACAAGCCAAACTATAGTCTCAATTTATGGAGCATCATGAAGAACTGCATCGGAAAAGAGCTCTCAAAGATCCCCATGCCGGTGAGGTCCTCGCACACCTGGGCTGCTGCGGGAGGGTCTCGGCCTCGGCCTCGGCGGGGAGGGGCCGCCAGGACAGCCCCCCGCCCTTCTCTGCTCGTGGCACAGTCTTTGTGACCCTTAGACCATCCCTGAAAACAGCTGCTTGAGTGTCGGCTGTGGATCTGGTGTGTTTCCAGGTCCCTAGAAGTACGTGTGTTTGCTCAGTAGCAGCAAATTCCTGCCGGCTGTGCTGGGGCCTGCGGGGTTGATGCGGTGATTTCTGTTTTCAAGAAGCGTGTTGTTTAAAGGAGACATGAATATACACGTGCGTGAAATATGCAAATACAAATACATGAAGTGGAGAAACCATTACTTCTGTGATGATGCTATGCGCATAGTGCATGCAGAGCTTTGGGGGCACAGAAGCCAGAGCACATCATCCAGGAAGAGGAGGGCCCTTTTTGTGGTGAGGATGCTGGCCTTCCTGTCTCTGGTCATGCTCTTCCAGTCTGCCCACGCTGTTGCCAAAGTGGTTTTAAAATTGACAACATGGTCATGTCACCTGCTAGCTTAAAATTCTCTCCTGGGTCTATATTGCTTAGAGAGTAGTCCGGGTTCCTTAGTGGACTTGGTATTTCCTCCAAGGGACGAGGCTTCATGCTCACACACCCTGGCGTGGTCCCTGGGCGTCACCCTCAGGGCCTCAGAGGCGCGTCATTGTCCTCTTCCTCAGCCTTGGCACGACCTGCTCTTTCTGCCTGAACTCTGGTCTTCCTACCCAGCCTTGCCACTTTGCGTTTGCCGTGGCTAGTACCCTTTTTTTCTGGTGTCATCTCCGAGCAAACCTTCACTCATGTATTTGATTGGGGTACGATGTCACTCCTTAGTGTCCCCTCGTTGTGGCTGGGTATGGGGGAGCACTGGCTGTTCACGAGCCTTTGCTGGGCGCCTGCGCTCCACCTGGTGTTGTGTGTATCTGTCAGAGATGGTTCAATTTAAAGAAACAAATTCTCACTGACCACTGGTTAGCAAATTGCAGGCCTCGGGTCAGATCTGACTACCATGTATACAGTCCACTGGCAAAGAAGAAGTTTCCCATTTTCAAGTGTTTGAGGGGGAAAATCAAACAGAGGATACTATTTTGTGAAAATCCATATGAGATTTAGATGTTTGTGCCTATCAAGTTTTATTGGGTCACAGAGACATTCATTCATTTACTCTTTGTATTCATCTTCAACAGCTGCTTGAAGCCACATGGGCCTTCAAAATCTAAATACTTACTGTTTATCCTTTCACAGAAAAGGCTGCCTGGACTGTGCCTGAAACAAATACTCATTTTCATTCTTGTATTCAAGTCCAGAAGTAGGTTGTCCAGGGCTGGTTTGCGATCCTGTCGTGTCAGGTTGGGTTCCTTTCTGTCCTGTTGCTTTGCTACTGGTGGTCTCAAGTGCTAGGTTTGAGGTGGTTGCTCCAGCTGGGGCTGCCAGCACCTCATTCTAGTCAGTGGGAATAAGGAACATGAAGAAGGTCACGTGCTGCCTTGCAGGGCTGCTTCCTAGAAGAAACTGCTTAAGCCGCTCCGCTCCAGTCTCTTTAGCCAGAGCTTAGTTGGATAGTCACAGATAGCTGGAGAAGCGGCTAGAAAAGAGGCCTTCTATTCTGGGTGGCCTGGCCTAGTTAGATGCTGGAAGTTCAGTTACTGACAGCAGAAGGACAGAGACAGGGTGGCTCCGAGTTCAGCCACAGCCAGGTGCTTGGTCGCAGAAGCACAGAAAACATCCCTACCCTCTTGGGACTTGAGGACCAGAGTGTGGCAGCTGCGTCCCTCATGGGCAGAGCTACGTCCGACTGGGCTCTGTATCCTTGATGCTCCATCAGTGGCTGGCGCATGTGTGCCCTTTGGCAACCATTGAAGTAAGTCATTAACTGGGTCTTGGATAACAGATAGATGTTAGTGTGTGGGATTTTGTTAGAAAGATCTTGACTTCTGGACACATCTAGGCTGTGAGTAAACACACAGGAGAAACTGATTCCTGGGGAGCCAACAGGGCAGCCGTGCCCGTGTGATGCCTTGAGGATGTCCTGGGGAGGTGGGCTCGTAGCCTTGGGAACACAGTCCCCATGAACAGTAGCCCCTGGATCCGGGTGACCTTACCATCCTCCTCTACCTTCAGTTCCTTGTTGGCATTGCATTAGGAATGCGTGGCCCTGGACCTGTTTGCTGGCCCTCCGGGGCCTGCCCTTCTCTGTGCTGTGTCACCTGAAAGCTGATCCCTCCAGGCTGTTCCTCCGGCCTCCGTGTTTGCTGGCATGGGGCTGGGTTCCTGGGTACAAGGCGCCTCCAGCAGTTTAGACCCTAGGAGCCAGGAACCCCAGGTCCTTCCCGCCACTCAGCTCTTTGGGGCAGGGCTCTGGCAGCAGCTGTGCGCCTTTAGCTTTCACCACACAGGCCCCCCAGGGTTTTCACTTCTGCCAGCTGCTTGCACCCTCTGGCTGCAGCAGTGCCACTGCGGGTCTGCGTCCTGCACCCTGCCAGTGGCTGCACTTCCTGCTGTTGTGTCTCTGGGTTGTCTTTTTAGGGAGCTCAACTCTGTCTGCCATATAACCAATTTCCTGCTTCTTTCCACTTAAACTTTGTAGATTCATTTGTCTCCTTAATAGGCCTCTGAGTTATAAAAATGGTTAATACAAGAAGCTTAGCACTTTGAGAGAAACTATAGTTTCTGGTGCAGTTTCTGGGGCGAGAGGTGTCAGGGCTGTGTGTGTGTGTGTGTGTGTGTGTTTTGTGTACGTCTCGTGTGTGCATACAGCAGGGGTAGCATTAGGATGCTTTGCATCTGGTCCCTGGCAGTGCAGATAGGTTTTGAAGCACCTGTGGAGGACACCATCCATCCTCCATTTTCTCAAATTGTATGGAAGTGTTGCTTCATGCTGCCTGAAAATCTGCCAGTGAGGCATTTCGCTGGTGTCGTTAGTAAGCACGCTCTTTAGAAAGGGTGCGTGAGGTTCAAGTCATATCAGTCCATTGTCCCCGGTGCACACTTCTGTGCTGCTGTTTCCCCAGGGCAGAGGCTGCGCTTTGGAGGGGTGTGTCCAGCTGAGGCAGGACGGTCCCTGACTCCCAGAAGGAGCGTCTCATCAGCCCTGCAGCTCCGCGTCTGGGGGGGTTTGGGCTTTGCACAGAGAAATGCTTGGTCTGTTTTTTGGAGGACAGACAGGTAACACTTATTATAGTGAAAAATACAAGAATTTTATATTTGGGAGGAAGTATATCTTAGGGTTGACAGATTGACAGGTAGGTTTGACAAATGTAGACAAATTGGTGGGACTATAAAGAAAAAGTGTTACTTATGTTTATTATTTAACTGAAATGTTGCTTCCAGTCATTCAACAGAAAGGAAATTGTTTGTCTTCCTCTGTTCTCTAGACTGAGAACTCAGGTAGTGAGTTCTATATACTATTGATTATAGAAGCTTTTATGAGCTAGCCTGTGAATCTGACCCCTTTTTATAGTAATTTTTTAAAGTCAAGTCACCTTAAATTTCAAGTAGTCAATTTAGAAACTGAGACTTTTATTGGCAGTGGAGCGTGGGGGGCGAGGTGTCTTTTGCTTACTTCTCTGTACCCAGCGGCCAGCGTGGATCTGGTGCACGCGGGGGCTTCAGTGTATGTTTGTGCGTGAATAAGGGAATGAACGATGAATAAACTCGCCCAGTTTACAAGGAAGCCCCAGGCACTCACTTGCCTTCTCCAGTGGCTGAGCGTTCTCAATGGGCTTGGAAGCCCGGGGGTAGAAATAGAGCCCCCGCGGTGGGCCCCAGCTCCAGAGACAGCTGTCCAGTCCAGAAAGGGCAAAGTCCCGCCTGGTGGAAAACAGTGCGGTGGCTGAGTCGTCCCCGGCTCGGGGGTGGGGGTGGACTTCTGCAGTGTAATCTTTTCACCAGTCAGGACACGCCTCCACTTAAAATTTGCTGTCCTTCTTTCCTTCCTTAAGGATACTAAATACTTAACTTCCTTGCTGGGTGTCCTTGGCTGAATTATACTTCCTCTTTCATTCATCTGTTTCAATACCTGTGGATGATGTCTCCTCAGGCCAGGCATCAGTGGACAGGCACGAGCAACGCAGTTCCCGTCCAAAGGCTGACGGTCAGTCAGTGATGCGGAGGGTAACATCTGCCCCTGTACAGACAGCTAACCCGGGAGAGAGTTTGTGCGGCTTCGCTCTGTGACAGTGGCCCCGTCTCTTCGCAGTGTTTTGCTTGATTGTTTTGACATCTTGGTATCTGTTTCTCCACAGGCAAAAAAATTAAACTGGCCTCTTATAGATGTGTGGGCAAAGTTTTTATATCTCTTTTTCTCTTGATAGGTGAACTTTAATGAGCCCTTATCCATGCTTCAGCGCCTCACTGAAGATCTGGAATATCACGAGCTATTAGACAGAGCTGCAAAATGTGAGAACTCTCTAGAACAGCTCTGCTATGTCGCAGCTTTCACCGTGTCCTCCTACTCCACCACCGTCTTCCGAACCAGCAAGCCATTCAACCCACTCCTCGGGGAGACTTTTGAGCTGGACCGATTAGAGGAGAGTGGGTACCGGTCCCTCTGTGAGCAGGTAAGGGAGCCTCGGGGCTGTTAGCACATCTCCTTCTTGGAGAAAGGGATGAGTTTTTGCCCATCCTCGAGGCTGTTTTCTCTGCGAAGGTCCTCTCACTGTTGGCCCAGACTTCACTTTCCTGCAGGACCTGCCCACTGGGGGCTGTGGTCCCCACCACTGTGTTGTGGGTGTAAAAATGTTCAGTGTGAATTCGGGGTGTTTGTCACCAATTAATAGGCAGTTTCCGTCCCCTCTTTCCTCCTCCCTCATTTGAACACTGGTCTCTTCAAGGTGAGTCACCATCCTCCTGCTGCCGCGCACCACGCTGAGTCCAAAAACGGCTGGACGTTGCGTCAGGAGATCAAAATCACCAGCAAGTTCCGAGGCAAATACCTCTCCATTATGCCCCTCGGTAAGGCCCCATCTTTGTGACAGTTCGCGCACCAGGAATGAAAGACTTCCTGGCATGACGGAGGAGGCCACTGGCTTGGAGTCAGGGGCTCGGGACCGCTTGGCACCGAGCCCTACTCCTTCATGAGGGGATGGATGAGTGAGGAGGCCAGAGGCTTTTTAAGGGGCTGCCCAGTCCTAGACTCTATCGTGGCTATCTTCCCATGCCATTTTAGAATCTAAAGTCTAGGTGCATTTTAAAAATCGTGTCTCTTAACTAATGTTGTTTCCCTCATTACACGAACAGTCAGGTTCTGTCTATTATCTGAACTCTTGTGACTGCAGGTTAGGTTTCTCACTGTGTCCCTCCCCCTTCTCCTCTCCTTTCTCCCCTTTCTCTTCATCTACCAGATGGGTTAGAGGTCATTTATGTAATGGCTGGATTCCAGGTAAGATGAAACTTTATTTTAAAAGATCTTATTGGATTACAAGTTAATTTTGCACCAAGATCAAAAAGATCAGGCCTGGGAATACAGGTCTAGATACATGACGTTAGAGAGTCCATACTCTAAGGGAAATGAGGTTATTCAAAAGGAGTAGCAGAGATGCTTGACGCTCTTCGGAGTGAGAACAGCCGCACATGGCCATGTGTGTGCTGACCAGCAGGGGCTGGTCTAAGGAAGGGATCGCAAAACGCGGGAGAGACCCTGGGCTGCCCGGGCTCCTGGTGACTTCCACTTCCTGGTTCTAGTTCTTCATCAGCTATAGCTGTAGTTCTTGGTTATTATCATACTGGCTTTATCGTTAGTAAATTCCCCTTCTCAGAAACAGAATGTATCAGGTGCAGTGCAAACTAGAAATTGGCCAGAAAAAAAAAATCTAGGAATATTTGCAACATAGTAAAAGGAGATGAGAAACTGGAATGTTAACTCTGTTGATTCATGCTTAACAGGAATCCTAGAAGAAAGCGACACTTGGCAGTTTTGGTCTTGGTCTTTCCTGAGGACCATTATAAAAGGTTCTGTTTCCTTAACTGGTTCGTGCGGCTAGTAGTTTCAGAATGTCAGGTTAAGAGTATTAAACGCCTGGGAGGTCACGCCCGGTGTGCAGAGCTGGCAACGGTGGTGCTGCCGCGCTCAGACTTGACGCACGAAGAAGGTTTTGAGGCCCCAGTGGGTCTCTAAAGAGACACATTATAGTTAATGCTGTGGAAGGCTGCATACGTTTAAAACAATAACCCAACTTACCAGTGATAGGCTGCACAGACTTCTTTGAGCAGTAAGTGTGTGTGGTGTAAGCGAGGGAGCTAACTTTCTAGTGGTAAGCAGTGTCTTTGCTAGGTTTCCATTCCCGTGGCTGTTGAAGGGTCCAGGTCACTAGGATGTGTTGTCTTGGTCCCTTCAGCTGCTGCACACGGAGTCCTGCTGTGTGCCCGCATGGCTCCTGGTGCTCGGGAAATGTGAGTGAGCCAAACAAAGAGCCAGCTCTGTAGGAAGATCAAAGGATCGTCGTCGTGACATAGAACTGAACACAAAAGTATAAAGAGTGGGATTCCAGACATTGGCCCTGGGATGATTCTATTTAGGATTTTTGAATGAGAACTTGGAAGAAGAATCACGCGGTGAAATGTTCACATTTGTACTGGCACTCAGTTCCGGGGTGGGGGGAACTGAGTGCTAAGCCAGGAGTTGTCACTAAGACAGAAGGACCGAGTGTAAGTAGACAAGTAGTTGGAGTGAGGAGATCGTACCGGTGAGTCTGAGTCTCCCTGTAAAGTAGACTTAAAGGGTTCAAATTCTTACAATCTGGAGAGAAGAATGCTAGAAAATATGACTGAAGTTTGCAGAATGATGAAAACCATGGTAGACAATAAGGAGAAATTTTCTCAGCAAGTGTCAAGTCAAGTGGTGGCCTTAAAGTTTAAAAAGGCACATTTAAGTAAGAGTGTTCTGTAGTTCTGGTGTTTGCTCACTAAGAGAATCACAATTTGAAAATACCTGTAAAGCATTCTGCCCCTCAGTTTCTGTGTGGATGATATTGCTGGGTTCTATGGACCTTGAATTATACCTGAATAATTAGTAAAAAGATTCCCTTTTATATTTTATCCATTCTTCTAATTTCTAAGCCTTTTCTTTGGCATATTCAAACCATTTACACTTATAATTCCTAGTAGGGGCTTCACCTCTGCTATTTAGTATTTATTTTCTTTATAATTATTTTTCTTTGTTCCTCTGCTCCTCCACTAATGCTGCCTTTGTGTTAAATATTTTTCTAGTTTAACATTTTAACTCCTTTGTTCCTTTTAGTATATTTTAAAAGTATTTTTGCATGGTTACTCTGGGTATTGTAATCAACTTCTAATGATCTATTTCAGATTAATACCAATTTAATTTTCATAGTATACAAAAACTTTGTCCACCTATACAACCCACTATCTTTTTCTTCTTTTGTGCTTTTAGTTTCTTACAAATTGTAACTTTTTTATGTTGTAACCTTCAACATAGTTTTTATAACTGTTACTTCATGTGGTTGCTTTTTTTTTTTTTTAAAGATTTATTTATTTATGCATACAAGCACTGGGGTACAGGCCAGAGGTGTAGGGGGGTGAGAGGATTCACCACAGAGAGCGGGGAGCAGAACAGGCAGATCAACAGAAGTACACTGCTGAGGGGAGCAGCGGGCACAGCAGGAGAGGTCTGCCACACCATGTGGGCCCCCCCCCCTGGCCGGCAGCAGGGATTGAACTCGTGCTGCAGTGGCTGCGATTTGCTTCGTAGTACGTTGCTTAACCCACTGCGCCACCAGGGGAAGCCCCATGTGGTTGCTTTTTAAACTCTATGGGAGTAAGTAAGTTGCAAGACAAATATACACTCATGGTTTTATATAGTTTAATTATAGTTGCCCTGGTCTCTATTTCTTAATATAGATTTAAGCTGTCTAGTGTCCTTTCATTTCTATCTGAAGGACTTCCTTTTATATTTCTTTCTTTTTGAAATTTTTATCATTTCCCTTCAGTATTTCTTGAAGAGCCTATCCACTAACTATGAGTTAGTTTGTTTATCTGGAAATATGTTAATTTCTCTTTAGTTTGTGAAGGATTGTCTTCCTGATTATAGAATTCACAGTTTGATCGTCTTTTTCAATATTTTTTCAATATTTCGAATATGGCACCCACTGCCTCTGGCTGCCATCGCTTCTGGTAATCTTGCTGAGGGGCCTTGTTTTTGAAAGCATCACTTTCTTTCACTCTTTTCTCTCTTTGTCTTTCAGTGTTTTGATTGTAATGTATTTTGGTGTGTTGCTCTTTTGAGTTTATCCTATTTGGAGCCCCAGTAAGCCTCTTGGATTAATGTTTTTCTTCAAACTTGGGGAGTTTCTGACCATTATTTATTTAACTGCCTTGGCTGTTAATCACCACCTTAGACAACTGCCTCATTATTTTGATAATTGCCCCAGGACAAGGATGTTTGAGATGCTGAGTCAGGGCAAATAAAGATAAGCCTGTGAGTGGGAGTTTACCAGGAACCATCGCATGGGCTAAGTGATAGCGCTCCACTGAAAATGTCACAAAGCTCACTTTTCTTACTGAGATTTTTTTAAGATTTTATTTTTCATTTATTTATGCATACAAGAACTCGGGTGTAGGCCAGAGGGGGTGAAGGTGAGGGGAGGATACACTAGAGACGGAGTGGGGAGCAGGACAGGCAGACTGACTGAAATACACCACTGAGGGGAACAGTGGGCGAGACAGGAGAGGTCTGCTGCGCTCTGTGGGTCACCTCCCTGGCTGGGGATAGAACTTGTGCTGCAGATAGCTTCATAGTGCTGAGACTTAACCCCTTGGCCACCAGGGAGGCCCCTAAATTACATTATTTTTTATTTCAGTGGGGTTGCAACACTGTTCATGATTTAGGGTCCTTTGTATATTTTAAATGGTCCAGTTGATAGACATTTAACTTACTATCAAGTTTTCAAAACACAAATATCACATAAAGGAGAAGAGTCACAGGGCATTCTTTGTTCCCTGTGAACAGAAAGAGGACAGCAAGCACGGCATCACGGTAGGGGTAGGGCCATGGGCTGGCCAGTACAGGTGTTTGAGTCTTGTGTTAAACTTCAGTGCTGACGTTCAATGACTGTGTGACCTGAGCTCAAAATGTTCACTGGTGACGTGTGGATATGGGAGGCTGAGCAATGCCCCACCCTGCAAATAAGTCTCCATCCTAGTACTTGGAACCTGTGACTTTGACACTTTACGTAGTGAAAGGAATTTTGCAGGTGTGGTTAATGATGTTGAGATGGGGAGACTATCCCATTTTATGGGATTATTTGATGGACCTGGTATAGTCGTAGGGGGAAACTGGAGGATCAGAGTCATTGGTTGCAGAAGCAGAATGTGTAAGTGATGCTAGGAAGGAAGGGACCCTGAGCCGAAGAATGCAGGTGGCCTCTAGTGGCTAGAAAAGGCAAGAATAAAGATTTTCCCCGAGATTCTTCAGCAGGAGCTCACTGTGATTTTAGACCCTGACCCACAGAGCTGTAAGAGAGTAGTTGGTTGTGTTGTTTAAAGCCACTGTGTGTGGCAGTTGGTTTCAGCAGTCGTAGGAAGTGATTGTAGGGGCCAGTACTGCCTGCAGCTGAGAGATCAGCAGATATTTGAATGCCCACTATAACCCAGAAACTTCTAGGTGTGCTTGGATACAATGGTGAACAAAAACCACTTTGCCCTCATTGATCAATAGTTTGTATTTTTTCTTAAATCAACAAAAAGTAAACACATAATTTGATATAGTGGTAATTCTGTGGAAAAAATGTAAATAGAGGTTAGTGGGAAAATGAGTGTGTGTGTGTTTCGTAGGATAGAGCAGTGAAGGACGTTCCCTCTGCAGAGGTAGGGAGAGACCTAGGTAACAAAAAATGGCTGGGGAGGGTGCTGCTGCAGAGTGCCCCCTGGCGGGGGCAGCCAATACAACATGATGAGAGACTGAGGTCACCTCCCCTGGTCCCTCCTGAGCGAGGGGGTGGACTAGTGGTGGACTAGTTGAGGGGTCCGCAGGCGCCAGATCTTGGGTACCGTGATAAGGTGAACTTTGTTCTAATTGCAGAGGGACGTAATGAGACATTTTGCATAATAGTGTGATAACTTGATAAAACATGTTATCGAGCTGATTTTGACTTGAGACTTTAAGGGGGCAAAAGTGGAAACTGGGAGGCTAAAAAGAGATTCAGGCCAGGGATGATGGTGACTTGGCAGAGGCTGTGGTGGTAGTGGAAGAGGTGAGCAAGACATTCTGGATGTGTTCAGGTAGAGCAACTACTTAGAAGCGGGTGGAGGGTGAAGGGGGGCACCCCGAGGGAGCACCAGGCCTCGGCGCGAGCAGCCTGGCCTTGCTGTCTCGTGGCCTGGCGTCGTGGCCGTGCCCACCAGCATCGTCTAGTCTTTTGTGCACTCAAGACACAACCGAGCCACAATTCTTTTTCTTAATGTTTGCAGGGGGAACTTAGAGTTTCACTGTTACTAGAATTTACCTATATATCTATGTAGATAAAGATGCTGTTTTTTAAAATTTTTTTGATTACTTTCTATCTCTGTGTTCAAACCACTGGCTTTGGTCTGGTATTAATTTGACATGAACTCAGTGGAATAGAGATGTTTACTGAGTGCTTCCTATGTTTCAGGCGTTTCACTGAGTAGACATTTACTGTTCGAGGTGTTCACCAGCTGGGAAACTCCTTCAGTCTTTGTTGTCAGTGGGGGTATAGCTCAGTGGTAGAGCATTTGACTGCGGTCTTTGTTGTCAGGTTCCACTTGTTGGCACGATTGATTGGATCGTTGCCGGAAGGACAGAAACAGTATCACGTGGGGAATTCTGAGGGTTCAGAGGTTTCCTCTCAGGAATCATGGACAAAGACCAGACAAATTGTTATACATCACAGGTCACACATCTAATGAGTAATGGAGCCAGGATTGAATCCCTTCCTTCCTGGTTCCAAAGCTCCTGCTCCATCTACTGCTTCTTTGTCTTAAGACCCTTAGATAAGTGGTTTGCTTAAGGTCACATAGGCCCTAACAGTAGGGCCAGGTGCGCGAATGTAAACACACACACACACACACACCCCATCCCCCCAGTAGCTGCTTTCAAGTGCAATTTTATTTTTCCTTGAGGGGGCAGCTGTATGGCAGGCATCGTTGGTAATAGGATTAGGGCTTTTGCTTTTTTTTTCTTATTTCTACAATTTCACAATTGTGGACTATTTTGTTTCTAGCAGTATAGCTAACAGCTATACTAGTTGTCAGTGTTTATCTTCATTTTGTTATATTTTATCATAAACTTAAAGATCAAGTGAAAAAATTCAATCGGTGCTCCCAACATTTAAGCAGGTTATAAAGCCTCTCTTGATTTATTGTTTCCTTTTGAAGTATAAGCTATATCAATAGAAGAAAAGCAATAGTTATTTCTGGCTAGCATGGTGCTGTTTGTCTTGTGTTTGGCTTAATTTGTGTACTCTCTCTACGTCCAGGTAGCATCCACTGTATTTTCCATGCAACCGGGCACCACTACACTTGGAAAAAGGTTACTACAACGGTGCATAACATTATCGTGGGCAAGTTGTGGATAGACCAGGTGAGCAAAGGTGTCCAAAGTGCTTGGCAGTTCAGAAGACTACTTCCTTAGGTACAGTTTTGCAGTATGTAGGACAAGAGAACTTGCCCCAAACTAGTGTCACTGCTTTCTCACTTTCTTCTAGGGAATTTCTCTCAGGACGTAGCCTTACCCCCAACTTCCCTGGGTTTCTATGCAAGTTACAACTTATTTATTTTTTTAAAGATTTATTTATGTATACAAGATCTATGGGGTAGGCCAGAGGTACAGGGTTGGGCGGTGAAAGGATTCACCAGAGATGGACTGGGGAGCAGAACAGGCAGATCAACTGCAATACACTGCTGAGGGGAGCAGCAGAGAGACAGGAGAGGTCTGCTGAGCCATGTTGGTTAGCTCCCTGGTCAGGGATCGAACTCGAGCTTCAGTATCTGCTGATAGCTTCATAGTGCTGAGACTTAACCCTTTGCATCACCAGGGAGGCCCAATAAGTTATAATTTATAAAGTAGTATATTTTAGTAATTACTCCAGGGACCTATATTGGGCCCTGTGAAGGATGCAAGAAAATAATCAACATGGCTGCCCCCTCCTTTCCGGATCCATCCAACACTCACTGCAGGCAGAGCGCTAGGTCCTAGGGGATACAAAGTCAGGAGAGACAGTGTCCTTCAGGGGAGTGGCATTATCACATGAGACATTATAGCGAATATGTGTGGGCTAAAAAGTATTTAACAAAACACACTAGTCTAAGAGATGTAGTAAGATAACATCCAATTAATTATCAATTTGCTCTTAAGACAATGGTTGCAATAAATTCAGAAAAGAGGGTATACTGTCTGAACAGTCGGGAAAGATGTCACAGTAGGTGTGCGAATTAAGCTGAAATTGGATATGAAAGTTGAAAGGAAGAGAAAATGAAATGAATGGATCGTAGAAAGTCCCACCGCATTATGAGTTGAGTACTTTTAAGTATGTGGTTCTCGAAGGATACAGTGGGGATTGGTTTAGAAAATTAATTATATGTGACTGTTAGTACATATGCTGAAGGTCAAATCATGCCACCTGACATGTGACACATGATTTGGAAAAGCCAGAAGGTCATCTGGCCTTGACCCCAACCTGAACGTCACAGTTGTGGGGGCATTCCACGGTCTGAAGTTTGGCCTGGGTCCGAATCTCACTGCTAGCACGTGCAATGGAAAAGTAAGGAATTTGAGCCTTGGGGCATCGCGCATATTCAGGTCATCAAGCCTTAAAACTAATCCAGGATTCTTTTCATTTTATAGTCTGGTGAAATTGACATTGTGAATCATAAGACAGGAGACAAGTGCAATCTCAAATTTGTTCCATATAGCTACTTCTCTCGAGACGTAGCAAGAAAGGTAAGAAAAATTGGAATTTAAATTTATTTAATTCAGCTATTTTAAGCAGCTCAAGAAAGTATGACAGAACAGGCTAACACCATGTTGTTTGTCTGAACATGATTTAGATTTGTTTCCAGAACAGGCACGCTAACCCACAGTGAACGCTGTGCCCTGCTCCCCTCCTTGCAGGTGACAGGGGAAGTGACAGATCCGTCGGGAAAGGTTCACTTTGCCCTTCTGGGAACGTGGGACGAGAAAATGGATTGTTTCAAAGTACAGCCGGTCGTTGGGGAGAACGGGGGTGATGCCCGCCAGAGAGGCCACGAAGCAGAGGAGAGCAGGGTCATGCTGTGGAAGAGGAACCCTCTGCCGTGAGTATCAGTGCCCAGGCTGCCTCACACCAGCTTGAGCTCGACCTTGGACCTTGGCGTGTGAACAGCGGCCCCCTCTGCCTTTCCGAAAGCCTGAGAGGGATGGAGCCAAGGAAGTCCCAGGCTCCAGGGAGCTCCTGCAGGCTTGGCACTGTCTGACTTGAGCAGTAGCATGCCTCGTCCCAAGAGAGTTAAACGAATCACATCACATCTGCTAAAAAAAAGTGATGATTTCTAATGGTCCTTTGGCTTGTGGCTCAAACAGATACTTTTACATAATTCAGAACAAAACTGTTCAGAAGCAGCTGGAGGAGAAAGGTGCTACTGCCCGGTAACAGTTTAGGCCCAAGGCCCAAGGGCAATGAAAGGCCACTGAGATGATAGAGGACAAACAGAGATGAGGCCACTTCTCTGCTCTCATCACCTCGTGCCTTCAGTCTGTAGTAGTAGCCAAGGTTACCCTGAAAGAGGCTGAGATGGAAATGGCAATAAGGAGTGTTCATGGACTGGAATGTTTCTTTCTTCCCAAGGAATTTCCTTCTATTTCAGCTGAGCACAGCGCAAGTCGAGAAAAGGATCCCGTGGAATGATTCAGGAGGGGTGGGGAGGTCCAGTTAGGGGATCCTGACTTGGTCCTCAATTCTTCTGTTTATAACAGGCCTGCTGAGAAGGTCTTGGGGCCGGTTCGCAGTTGCTGCCCCTTAGTCCCGGCATCACTTGTCTCTTCCCGACCTTTCCTTTTAGGAAGAATGCTGAAAACATGTACTATTTCTCGGAGCTCGCGCTAACTCTCAACGCCTGGGAAGGTGGCACTGCCCCCACAGACAGCCGGCTGCGGCCTGACCAGAGGCTGATGGAGAATGGACGCTGGGATGAAGCCAATGCCGAGAAGCAACGCCTAGAGGAAAAGCAGAGACTCTCCAGGAAGAAGAGGGAAGCAGAAGCTATGAAAGCCACAGAAGACGGTACAGGCCTGTCTCTTTTCATTCTCAGAGTTGGGAGTCAAGTGTTCTCGGCTCTCACTGCATCTGTCTCTGCCCTCTCTCCCCTGCAGGCACGCCCTACGACCCCTATAAGGCACTGTGGTTTGAGCGCAAGAAGGACCCGGTCACCAAGGAGTTGACTCATATTTATAGGGGCGGATACTGGGAGTCTAAAGAAAAGCAGGACTGGAACTCATGCCCAGATATTTTCTGAGACAGCGGTGACAAAAGGAGGAGGATCCAAAGGAGAAGAGGACAGAGGATGTGCAGGGAAGCTGGCCTTGTGCCTCTCACCGAGTGCTTTCCTCAAGTTTGTCTGTCTTAACCAATCATTTTCCAAATCAATCACCAGAAGCAGACACCAGTGGTGGTGATTGGCTGGTTGCCTTAGCTGATTGAAACTGAATTGAAATACTAGATACCTGTGTTTGTGAGGAGAGCCCAGTGGCTGACGTAGTGCTCTCCACTTCCGCAAGTCCAGTGTTCTTGGCTCTTCCTTCTCCCTCTGCCCCCATTCGCGATGACGTCACTCCCCCGCCCCTTGTAGCTTCCTGCTCAGCCAAGATCTGCGTCAGTGTGATTCAGGGGCATTTTGGTGCTGTTCAGAGCAAGAGCTGATTTTAGAAGCTCCTTTAAAAAGAAACATGAGACTCAGCTGCGGCGGAGGCTTAGTGAGCAGGCGAGCGGCGCCCTGGCCCAGCCTACCAAGTGCGAAGTGTGTCCGCCAGTGGGGCGTGGCCCCGGGCGTTGGTGCACTGACGGCCGAGGGACTGGAACACTCGCTAGAGGGGCGGTTTGGAATAGTCACTTGCATTCTGGGAAGCCTCTGTCTTCACTTGCTAAAACTTCCTCCCGCTGTTCTTATCTTCTCTGACAGCACCGGAGGCCACTTTGGTGATGGGTAGGAGCGGGCGTGTCCTCACAGGGGCTCATGGGCTCCCCGGGCCGGGACCTCTCGGACACAGGGCAGGATGGATAGGCCGCTTTCTTCTCACTCCCATCCTTCATTGCCTTTCTGGCTTCTCCCCTCCCCATCCTTCTTGCCTCCCTCCCTCCCCCACTCCCTCCACAACCCCCCATATCAATTTGGGTCTGTGCCCCATCTGGAGCAAACCGTCTCTTGTTCCGTTCTAATGTACTTCAGAATTTGAGAGATCACCAATAAGAGTTTTCACCATCTCTCAAGCCCATGGACTGGAGCCGCCTCTGGAATAATGTGTTAAATATCTGTATATTATATATATGTAGAGAAAATCTAATTTTTTGGTTTGATTTTCCTTCTTCCCATTAAGAATATTGTGTTTTGATATCACTCGTCTCCCTGGGACTCTCTCCTACACACTTTGATTTGGACTGGCGACTCCTCTGATGTCCACCTTTGGGGGCAGACGAATCTGAAAGGAGCAGGAGGGCAGCAGGAGGGCCAGCCGCAGACATGAGCAGGGGCTTCACCCGAGGCGTGTCCCATGGAGGGCCAGCTGCCGTCTGGACCCTGCGCTCCTAATGCCTGACCTGTCTCCTGCCCGTTTCCCTTCCTTTGTTAGGAAGAGCTGGGTCGAGAGTCGGGTCATTTCCACTTTCATTCTGCCTCTGTCCAAATCACAGCACATACAGCTGATTCCCAAAAGAACCTTCTTCCTGGGCTGTGGGGAGGGGACGGCAACGGCTCCCGCTGGGCCCTGGCTTCCAACATTTTCGTTCTGTTCTTGTTTTATTTGTCTTGTTCAGAAATCTAACCCCTGTGCCACCCACCCTTGGTTGAGGATCACAAATGAGGTGCCTTCCTTGTATGCTTTTTGTTAGTATTTTTGTTTCTGTTCCTTAACTGCTGAGCCTCAGCCAGTGTGGGTCCTCGGGGACAATATCATTCCAGAGGAAGCCATCCCTCCAGGGAAACTGCGTTTAGGCCTGGTAAACCAGTGCTCGGACTCCTTCCCCACCATCCGGCCTTTCCTGGCTGGGACGGCTGGAGAGCGGGGCAGCCGCCACTGGGGGTTTCCTGAGAACCTGATACCAGCACGAGCAAAGGGTTATGCCAGAGCTTCCTGAGTGTGACCCGGGCAGAATTTAGGTGGAGCGGGACTTCCTCGGCCCAGTTGAACTCACTGCTTTCACCTCCTTTCTTCCTCTGCCACCTGCACTACATTTCTGGCCTGATCCCCAGTCAGAGTCCTGCTAACGGAAGAAGCTTTGAGTCCTTCAGGTGAAATAAAGTCACTTGGAAACAAAACTATATATATTTTCAGTTTTTTTGCCTTATTTTTTTTTCCAAGAAAACTACTAAATTAAATAATTTTTAAAAAGTGATATTTGTTGTCTGAGTCACTTCCGCTCCCCCTAAGTAGGGAATGGGGGCGGGGGGAGCTGGTCCCGTGGGCCTTTCTTCTTCCTGGAAGTTGAAAGCCTGAGCCTGAGAAACGGAAAGAACAGCTGGGTGTGGGTTTCCAGATGACTGGCTGTTTCCAGCATTGCAGGGGGCCACGGACGGGAAGCATCCCTTCAATAGCAGGTTACTGTCAGCGCCCCACTTGGCTTGGGGAGCAGTTTCTAGGGTTTTTGATACTGGTCCTGTTTCAACTCAAAAGTTTTCTTGAATTTACTGTCTTGCCCATTTAGATTCTCAGATTTTACTTTTAGCTGCTTCGTGTAGGGATTCCCTTAACAGCTGAGCCTCAGCCAATGTGGGTCCTAGGAGAAAAGATCCCTCCAGGGAAATGGATTTTAGTACTTGGATATTTGGAAGTAAAAGCAGTTGAGTGTCAGAGGAAGACCTTGGAAGGAAATACTTGAAAAGCTAATGTGCTTGTTTAGTTAGGTTGGGGGCCCGGAGAGATGAGCAGAGGGGCTTGGAGAGGCCACAGAGGGGAGCAGGCCCAGCTCCTGCCCCCTGGGGAGAGCTGCACATTAGATGAACCTCAGGGGGCTTAGGTAGGAACTGAACATTGCCTGGTTTAGAACCATTTTAAGAGAGAAATTTTACAGTAATTTTGAAGGTGAAGAAAGTCACTGAAAAAATGTAAACCCACTCCCGCTCGGGCCTCCCTGGTGGCGCAGTGGGTTAAGCAATGCACTATGAAGCAAACCGCAGCCACTGCAACATGAGTTCGATCCCTGCTGCCGGCCAGGGTGGGG
>JAGFMF010012242.1:1302636-1334371 GCA_019455555.1 Galemys pyrenaicus
ATGCCTTTGTCCACATGGACTTCAAGAATCTTAACTTCTTTAATCACTTTCTTTCCTTCACATTTTTTACAGCGATCTTTCTCATTAATAACCTCGCCTTCTCCATTACAGTCAGAACACACAGACTGCATCTGTTGTACCATTCCTGGAGCCAGCTGTCTGATCATGATGCGTACACCTCGACCCCGACAAGCACTACACTTCTGAACAGCCCCAGACTTTCCACCTTGACCACTGCAGGCACTACAGAGTACATTCTTGCTAAGTTGTAGTTTGGTTGTCTTGCCATTATACAGATCTTCTAAAGATACTTTCAGTGGATGCATCATGTCTTCTCCTCTTCTTCTGCCATTTCGACTTCTACTCTGATTGCCCATGAAACTAAACAATCCCCCACCAAAAATGTGAGAGAAAATGTCATCCATGCCACCACCTCCACCACTGCCTTCTCGAAGACCTTGTTCTCCATATCTGTCATACAACTCTCGCTTCTCAGGATTTGATAGTACTTCATATGCAAAGCTTATTTCTTTAAATTTGTCTCCAGCATTTGGATTCTTATCAGGATGATATTCCTTGGCTAACTTTCGGTATGCCTTCTTCAGCTCGTTCTCGCTGGCGCCGGGAGGAACTCCGAGGATGTCGTACAGCTTCGTGTCGGCCACGTTCGCCATGGCGGCCGGCCAGGCCGCGCTGGGGCTGCACTATTGTTTTTAATAATGAAAGCTAGGGGGAAATCAAAGGCTCCATCATTAGCAGTGGGTTGCATGCACCGGGTTCTAGCCCTGTCCCCCAGTGTCGTGCACGGCTTGCACCTTGCACGGAAGGACGCCGGTCTGCAAAACGGACACGGAAACAGTCTGTGATTTACTTTAACGAGAGTAATGCACTTTGCGGGCGGTTCAGAAACAAACCACCGAGAACAATTTAGTTCGCATCTAGATCTATCTAGATGCATCTAGTTTATCAACTGAGGTCGTGCTTCATTACTTCCTACTTAAAATTTGTTAAATCCCTACCTCCCGCTGACCCTAGCACCGATCCTTTTTACTACGCTGGAACAGAGATTATTTCATGGCAGGTAAGCGGAAACGCTGTGCAAAAAGAGCCGAAATAGCTCAGTTGGGAGAGCGTTAGACTGAAGATCTAAAGGTCCCTGGTTCGATCCCGGGTTTCGGCAAAGGTTTTATGGGTCCCTGGCTGGTCCCCCAATTGTGGCAGAATTAGGGCTGGCCTCGCCCTGGTCCTTCTCTCTCTCTCTCCCCCCCCCCCGCCCCCCCTTGGGTCCCAGAACCTGGGTGGAGGGAGGAAACTGGAAATGCAAATAAAGATTTTGTGTTTTGCTTTTAAAACTTCTCTGCAGGTACAAAGTCAGTCTTCCTCCCCGACCGCGCGTCTACAGGAGACCGCGCTCTCCCGCGGCCGCTCTCTGTCTTCCAGGTCACCCCAACCCCTCCTCTTCGCTCCTGTTTCCAGGCACCGAGCAGGACGCGTCGGGACCGTTTTTCTGGGTGAAAGGGGGGGTGACTCGGCGGGGAGACCTGCTCCTTTCGAAATCCTGCTCATTTCGGCTTAATCCTGCTGGTTTAACGAGAACAAGGCCCTAGAATAGCTCGGGGGCTGAGGGTGGAGGGCTAAGTGGTTGGCTGGCTGGCTGGATCCGAAGTCCTTGCTGGCATATGTCTACACTCGTGTTCCCAGGCCACATGCAGCGCGCTGACTACACTCGCATTTCAGAGAAACAGCGACCTTTTAGCAGACGCGTGGTCTAAGTAGTGCATGGGGCATACTTAGTGCTTACTCGTCCTTTGCTTGAAAATCCAAGTGTAGTCGTATTTGCATTCCGCTTATTCGCAAGGCACCCTGGTACACCGATCCTTGCGCCCCTCTCCTCTCGAGGCGCGCTCCCACCCCCATCTCCGCGAAGATACCCAGAAATGACAGTGAGAACCACATTTCCCACGAGACCTGTAGCTTTTTATTCTCAACATCTCGCAGTTTATGAAAACGCATTTGCGTCCACCTCAGGATTTGTCGTCTCCTCTGGGCAGGGGACCGTGGTGGGGGTCTCCAGGAAACACCTCCGGAACCAGCCACCCCACCGTGCCTCGGCTTCCAGGGCGTGCGCGTGGCCTGGCAAGAGGGAGGAGAAGGGAATTTGGAGGCTCTAGATTGCGTCTTAGGTTTTTAAGGTGGTGAGTGAAAGGCAGCAACACAGTCTTAGGTTATGCCTTCTGCGCCTGGCACCAGGCTGGGCTTTGGGGAGCCCCGAAGGAGACCCACTCCTCATATTCCCAAACCCCCGCATTGTGATAAAAGGCAAAACGGAGACATGCCCTCCTCTTTCTGGTAATCTGTGCCAGGACCCTAGCTGAGAAGGGACTTGTCCCCCACTTCTTGGAAGGATGCATCATGACAAAGAGTTCTTGAAAAATCCAACGATGAGGAAAACAAAATGTCTTTTTGTAGTAAATGAATTTGTTAGCCAAGCTGTCCTCAACCCAGGCGAAAACCAGCTGAGGGGTCAGGTTTCTAAGGTTTCTTATTATTTTAGTTTGATCTAAACTTTTGTTTCATTTTTCTATTTCCCACACAGCATCATCCCCTCCACATCCACCTACATTGCCACAAATGGCAGCAGTTCATCTTTTTTTATAGCCGCGTAGTATTCTGTTGTATATAGACACACACTTTTCTATCTTTGGGTACTTAGGTTGTTTCCATAAGTTGAATATTATAAATAGTGTTGCAGTGAACATAGAGGGCATCTATTGCTTCAAATTTGTGTTTTTTTCATTCTTTATGTATATAGGTAGGAGTCCAATAACTGGAACCTATAGTAGATCTGATTTTAAAAATATTTTGAGAAACTTCCATATTGTTTTCTATTGGACTGGACCAGTGTACAGTCCCACCAACAGTGTAAGAGGATTTCTTTTTCCTATATTTTTAGTAATATTTGGTTTTGGTCTGACAGTATCTTCATTGTGGTTTTAATTTGCATTTCTCTGATGCTAAGTGATGATGAACATCTTTTTTTCACATGCCTGATGACTATCTGCATGTCTTCTTCGGAGAAGCGTCTATTTATTTAGCTCTTCTGCCATTTTCTGGTTGGTTCCTTTGTTTTCTTTTTGTTGAATTGTATGAGTTTTTTATCTATCTTGTATATTAGCCCTTCATTAGATGTACATCCTTCATTAGATGTACATGTGAAAATATTTTCTCCCACTCAGACAGGTGTCTTTTTGTCTTACTGAACAGTTTCTCTTGCAGTGCAGGAAATTTTTAGTTTATAGTAAAAAAGAGAGAGCAAAGTTGATCTTCCAAAGCCTCTTCTGATTCTGAAAATGGAGTGACCTAGTTCAATAATGCCAGCAGGTGGCGCACCTCTTAGCATTTTTTTCAATCTAATAAAAATTGAGAACCAGTTTGAATATATGAAAATAAAAAATGATGCCTTTTAATTCTTCACATTCTCACATGGAAAATAGTTTATAAGGAAACAAGTGGAATGATTTTTTTTCTATTTCTCCCCCTCATCTTCGTGAGAAGTTGAATTTTGTACTAAGTTGTGAAATAATTGCTGATTTCACTTTTTCTGTTATAAAATATATCTGATTAAAATCCCAAGCCATCACCAGTCTTCACACTGTGGGATGTCTCAAGATGTGGTCAAGACCCCAAACTCCAGGGAACCAGTTTTTTTTTTTTGCTTGTAGGGTCTCTAAAAATCTCCAAGTAGGGTGAAGGGATTCAGTTTTGCTCAGAAACAACATCTACTTACCTTAGTCTGGGTCTCCAAAGAATGTCCATGGTCGAGGAAGCACTGGTCCATTTCTCACAGGGAGGACCCTGGGGGACACTGGATTGATCAACTTTCCCTTACTGGAGTCACGGGAGTTATGCTGAATCTTTACCTGGGGGTCTCTGAAAATAAACTAAGTGAAAAATCCTCATTCCCTACTCCTTTGGGATTTGGGCTGAGTTTGCTCTAAATGGATCTGAAGATTGCTTCCCACTATCTTGCTGTTTTATCTGGCTTCAAGTTGGAGGAGAGGCCATCTAGCATCTCAAAGGAATACCAAATTGCTACAGCCTGTCACAGAGTCACTCAACAAATTGTGTGGAGCACGCTGTATTGCAAGACGTGGGAGTTTTTTTCTGCTAATTTAATAAAAGTGCTGTTTCTTTCCCACAGAATCAACCCTTATTTATTGCTGTTTATGGGAAGCTTTATCTGTAATAGATCATACTCTTTGGAAGTAGAAATTATTTAGCCTCATAAAGTATTCAAAAACAATAACGCCCATCAGGCTTTCTCTATTCTTCTGCTTAAAACTTTGGCATATTTTCAGTTCACTCAACTGCATTATTACTTCTTTCCTATATACCTTTTCTCTGTTGAAGTGCCTGCTTGGGTGAGAATCTATGACCATTATTTTGCATGTTTTAAAAATCAGATTCCTTATGTCTGGTTTGTGAAGGCCTTTTTCTGAAGTTTTATCCTTTGGAACATTCTGGAATTTCCTGGAACATATTCCTGTTTCCTCATTTCCTCTCTGTTTGCATCTATGTATTAAACAAAGTGACTGCTTCTGCCAACCTTGAAGGATTGGCCTGGAGTTGGTGTGGGTGTGGAACCTGTTCATTTAACCTGCCTGAGCACCCCTCAGTCCCACTTCCACCTCCCTCCTTCTCCAGGAAGCTCGTGTGCCGGGCTGGGAAAGGTCTCTGCCTTTCTTACCTGTCTGGAGGCAGGTGTGTGTGGGGTCCTTCTACCTTCCCTGTGGTAGAAGCAGTTGTGCTGATTTTCGGGGTTCAGAGGGCGTTGTGGCTCAGGGAGCTGTAGGTCTGGTGTGTCTGGTGTGGGGAGTGAGCTCAGGGCAGGGAGAGGGACGTCAGCCCCCCTCCAGCCGCTGGGCCGAGGGACGAGGGACGGTTGAGGTTGGGCTTGGTGGGGCCCAGTAAGGAGTTTAAGGGTGGTGGGAGGCGGGTAGGGTGGTTGAGGCTGGCGGTGTGTGTGTGTGTGGCCGGGGGGGGGGGGGACGGTTAGGGGCTTAGGGGCTGTTGGGGAAGGCCAGGGGGTTGGGGTGAAGGGGTGGCGGGTAGGGGGGCTCCCAGAGTTCTGAGGCGTGGAGGCGGCCACTGGACCCGCCGATCGGCTCGGTTCTTCCTTTTGACCTGGCACCTGGGATGGGGACAAGGAACTGCCAACTGGTGCTTTCTTGGAAGAAGGGGCGACCCGAGACCTTGAACACTTGACAGGTTGGGAGACTGTGCGCTTTGGGGGTTAGGGCAACCGCGGGGACTTCGAGGCCTCCCTGGGGGCTGCGTTTGGCAGCTCTCAGGATTCCGGTTGCCGAGGCAACACGCTGTAGACGGACCGCGTTTTATTTCACGTTTTTTTTTTCTTTTTAACTATCAATATATTCAGCTGTGAAGAACGACCTAATCGCCCTCCTTCCATGCTCCTCACTTCGCCTGGCGCGGGCAGGGAATGGCGAATTGGAAAAGAGGTCACGCCCCAGGGAGCCGCGGGCGCCGCGGGCGGAGCCGGGCCCCCGGCGCGCGGCGCGGCAGGAACAGTGTTCAGTTACCGCCGCGGCCGCGTTGCCGTGAGCCCGGATAGCTCAGTCGGTAGAGCATCAGACTTTTAATCTGAGGGTCCAGGGTTCAAGTCCCTGTTCGGGCGGACCCTTTTCTTTTCCACAATAATTACAAAATAAGAACTAGCCTTAGGGCTTCTTGTGTCGGCCGCTTAGAGGCGGGAGTGGAATCCTGCAGCGGGTCGTTGCGCGGCCGCCGCTTCCCCTGCAAGCCCGGGCGTGCGGCCCTTCGCGGCGAGCTGGGGGGTCGCCCCAGGGGCGCTCCAGGCTGGCTTAAGCTGCAACGACCCAACGGGTGCTGGACTCCAAGGCTGCTGGAATTAAAAGACGCGGCGCAGACGCCTCCAAGGAGTCACTGGGATGCCCTGGGTCCCCGTCTCCCTTCTCTGTGTGTGGGCGCCCCCTGCCGACTCTCTCTGGGGTTCCCTCCTCCTAAAAGGCCTGGGACTCTGGCGCCGAACCTGCACCTTCCACTCCACCCCAATCCTCCGCCTGGGAGTATCTCCGCGCTCGGAGAAAACTCAGACTCGCTCCTCGAAACTGCGACAGCAGCTGCGGGCCACCCCGCCCCACGCGCGGCGGGGGTCTCTTCTCACTCCCAAGTGTGACCCCCCAAAACAGGGAGAAGTTGCAGTTGAGACGGAACTTGTGTGTCTGGGAGGAAGAATGTGTATGTTGAGAAGGAGGCACGTCGGGGCCGGGGCGGGACGCGTCTAGGTGTTCAAACAACCCAAAAAAAGAAAAAAAAAGGAATATAAATAACCAGAAATCACATTCGAGCAAAATACAGCGGGATTGAGCGAGGACTAATTGAAAGGATCTACCGGTCACCCCAGGTCCAGGGGTGGGGAGGGGCGGAGAGGGCGAGATAGGGAAGGCGAGAGGAGGGGGGATGGGCGCGATGGCCTGGTGGAGGGTGTACATGTGGAAGAGTAAAAAGTACCCCCAAATTTAAAATAAAAAAATAATAAAAACATTTATCACTTAAAAATATATGGCCTAAAATTTTATTTTCAAATAAACAGCCTTGCTTAGAAAGCAAAAACTAGCTTCCACCGACTGGAAATGAGTCAGGGAAGGTTCGGTGCCTGAGGGGTTTGGATTAGGGGCGCAAGGAACCGCTCATGCCTGCATTCAACGAGACCAAGGGGATTTTTCCCGGTGAGGTCAAGAGGCGGGTGCATTCCTAACTGGCCTCTGGCAGAGAAGGGAAGAGAGCCGACCTTGACCTCGTTAACAGCGTGGGGGGCTTGTGCGCGGATGAACCAGCTCCGCGCCCAGCTGACCCGCAGAGGCGGCCGCGCCAGGGAGAGGCAGGGCCTCCATCACTCCCTCACCCCTGTGCAAGACGGCCGTGCACGCCCCGCATTACCCCCGTCTCCCCAAAGCGCGGCTTCCTCGTCGGGAGGAGGGCGCGAACACTTATTTCTAGCCTGCATCTGGCCGACTTGTGATGAACGAGCCAGCAGCGCCTGCACCCGCTGAGCTGAGTCTTTGCCCACGGCTGGGGTCCCACGACCTCGAAGCCACTGATGTTACTGTCCCCATTAAAGAGATTTCCTTCCGGGGAGCAAACAGATGCACGCTGAAACAAGGAAGGAACCCTTTCTAATACATTCTTGAAAGCATATTTAAAATGCATCCCCAACATGGCAAGACGCTAAGGCCCAGTTCCTGTGGTCTGTGCCGGCGACGTGTGCGGGGGTCACCTGTGGTCCGGGGCCAGGCGGTCAGACTGTTCCGCGTCTCTCCAGAGCAAAGGGATCCAGGGCGCTCAGAGGCCCTTCAGGGCGAGAGACCACACAAAGAGCGGCGGAAACACTGACCGTCTCCTTCCTGAAGGCCCCTCTGGGAAATGGCCAGGACCGCGTTAGGCCACCTGGACAAGTGGCGTCTCGGCCCTGATCACCTCCTGAGCGAACCGCACGGATCAGACCCCGACAGGCGAGGACCAGCCGAGGAGAGCAACGAGGCCTCCTCCTGCTGCCCTGCTCCCTCTCCTCAAGCCCGTCTCCTCTCTCCTCTACCACAGGGCGAAACGCGAGGGGAAAAACTAGTCTGTCAGCCTCCAGGTGTTGCGGGCGTTGGAGCTGGCTGTCCCTGGTTCTTTTCTGGAAGGTGTGGGGTAGAAAAAGTTACCCTGTATCAGGCAAGTTGGGAGTGGGGGAGGAGTTGGGTGCGCTAGGGTAGACCCGTCAGAGCACACAGCAGGCACACAGTACGAGACTCTTTGCTTTGACTAGGAGCATGGGGAGAGGCTAGATGGTAACCTGGAGAGGAAGAACGCCCATTTTTCTTACATGGCAGGAATGAACTTTCTCTTTTATCGTCAGCAAAACCTCAGAGTTAAAAATAGGATAATTTATGCCCCAAATAGATGACTGACTGAATCAAGAAGAAGTGGTCTATATACACAATAGAATATTACTCGGCAATCAAAAAAGAAAAAAAAAAGTCGTGCCATTCACAGCAGCATGGATGGAGCTGGAAGGGATTATGCTCAGTAAAATTATTCAGAAAGAAAAAGAAAAATACTGAATGTTTTCACTTATGAGAGGAATGTAGAGGAAACAAATGAGGGATCAGGGGAAAATTAATTATAATAAAAAATAAAAATCAACAGACAACTATAAATCAGAGACATTCTGCAGGGGAGGAGGAGGGAGAAGAAACAACGGGTCGGAAGAACACAAGGGACTATGATGATGGGACACGAGTTAATTGGTGATGGGAATTTTAGGGAACTATAACTGAGAGGAGAAAGTACACATTGTATAAAAGTGAACAATAATGTTATATACATATAGAATAACATGTTAAAAAGTAAAAAAAAAAAGGATAATTTAGAAAGCGATTTTAGAAATGAAGCCAGTCGTTTAGTATATATTTTTTTAATTTCCCTAATAGGTTAAAAGAGGCTTCCGTGCTCGCCGAAATAGCTCAGTTGGGAGAGCGTTAGACTGAAGATCTAAAGGTCCCTGGTTCGATCCCGGGTTTCGGCAGAGGCTTTTGCACATCTACCCACACCCAAATCCATGAACCCTGCGTTTCTTTTAGTGGCCACAGACGACAGTATGAAGCAGTCTTCAAAACTATGTCTACACAGCAAGACTCTCAGCTCAGGGATCCCTCGGAGCGTCCGAGATCCGGCGAACGGGAGCCCCAGCTGGAGACTGTATTTATACTTTAGCAGGTCTGGTTCTTAGAACCTCACTCCTCTCGCCGCGCGTTTAATCAAGGCCACACGCTTCACAATTACTGCCAGAGCTTTACTGTCAGGACGCGGATGACTGCGGGACATTTTTATTTGCTGTGATTAATTTACTGTGGTTAGTGGTGTTTTGACCATAAGAGTAACAGGTGAGTTCTAGGAAGGATGCCGCAGGCGGAGCAGTAGATGAAGTTGGGAAGAGAAAGCCACAACGACGCGCCTTCACTTTTGGCCTTTTTAGGAGAGCCCGCCCCTCCGGGTGTGTGCGGCTGGCCCTCCAGGTTGTCAATTCCCGAGCGAGCTCCCCCGCCCCCAAGTTGTTTGGGGTAACTTCCTTCCGCTTCCAGATCGTTGACAAATAGTCTCAATATGAACGTTGAAATTTAAAAGAAGCTGCGCGCCCGAACAGGGACTTGAACCCTGGACCCTCAGATTAAAAGTCTGATGCTCTACCGACTGAGCTATCCGGGCCCTGGAAGGAGGTGCTCCCGGGAGCCTATCGGCAGTAAAACAGGCCGCGGGACCGCACTTTGGCCTTTGGGGGCAAAATTCTGAATCTTTTTGTTGAATCCCTGAGAGGTGAACCCGCAAAATCAAAATCGAGGCGGGGTTGGACGGAATAGTCTTTATTTCTCCCTTTTCCAATGTAAAGTTCCACTCTCGAGACAAAGCTGGCGGTCCCCTCAATCCCGGCGCCCCAAAGGGAGCGCCCCGCCGGGAATCTCCGGATTTCGGGTCCCTGGGAGGACTTGATCTCGAAGAGCCCGGGGCGTTCGGGGGGTGGAGTATTAGGAATACGTGATCGGGTTCTCAATCTTTGTCCGACAGACGGTGTTGTGGAGCACGCGGGGCTCCAGGATCCCCGCTAAGACGCTGCGGGTCCTCAATGCGGCAGGGAGCCACGGCTTGGACCGCCCCCCCCCTTCACCCCTTTTGGGATCCGGAAGGACCCCTCAACCCCAGAAAGTCCCCAGTCCTCCAGGGGGTGGTGATGGCTGCACGAGCTGTGAACGGTGACTGGGTCCAGAGAAGGCAACTCCGGGCCCAGGGACCCCCAAGGCGAGAGGGCATGCTGCAGGGGATCAGAACACTTGCCCCAAGCTTCCATTTGAAAGGTTTGGACCGTGCAAGCTACAGGCTGGATTTTATTGTGTTCGGAGATCCCATGGTCCTGACAGCTCTGCCACTGGCCCAGGAAGCTCGCGTGTACGTGGGAAAGACCCCTGGGAAGGAAGGGACGCTCTGGTGGGCGCCCTCAGTCGCGTGAGCCCTCATTGGGGTCCAGACGCCTCATTAATTCTCGTTTATGGAGAAATGAATGGGGAGCGAAGGACAACGTAAAAAAAAAATCCATGTGGAAAGACAGCCATATTATGTCAAGCAAAACCAACACCAGGTGCTAAAGATGTTTGGTGCAATGCTTATTTGTGAAAAAATTGAAAGTTGTGAAAAAATTTGTGAATATACCTCCGTTAATGACATTTATTGGCCTATTTGGTGCTTGCCTAAACAGAAGAGATGTTTCAGGACAGAAAACAATAGGGTTAAAATGACTTCCTTGGGGGAATGACATTGGTGTGTCTGAGAGGATGATACTTTCATCTTTCCTGTAGGTCCGATCATTGGCTTAAACAAAACAAGCATGTCATATTTTTGTAATGAAATAAATAAATTTAAAAAAGACAAAAAACTAGTCTGTTATGTTATTCCACTCTGTGGGGTCACATAGGCAGAGCCCTGCACCCCGACTTTCTCCAGACCCCAGCACAGAGATGACAAGAACAATTCCCTTCCCTGTGGGGTCCCCTCCCTGGTTTTGCAGGGGAGATGTTGCATAGAAAAATCACACAAGAATTCAGTGGGTTTTTTAACTTTTTTTTTTAATTTGTAGGTACCGTATTCACCCATGAAAACATGGCTATTGCAAACAAGAAGGTTGTTGAAAACGAAAGCTGAGAAACTAAACATACCAAGAAAGCTGAAGCCAGGCTTCAGGAGAGGAGCCAGGGGCCTGGGCCTCGCGGCAGCAACACCCATCAACTCTGTGCCCAGCAGGCCCGGGTCTGGCGGTTTCCTCTGGGTGGTCCACGCGTGAGACAAACGCAGTTGCACTCCCCGCTGGGGCTGTCAATCAAGCTTGAAGCTTCACTTTGACTAAAGCCTCAGGGCTGAGTGCCCCAGGGCCGCAGCACTGTTTGGAATTCCGGGGGGTGGGCTTCCTGTTCTCCTAGTGCAGACGTGGCTGCGCTTCTCCCCAGTGCTCCTCCCTCGTCTTGAAGTGTCACCCCCTTCCCACTTTGTCAATGTCGACCCCTGCCTTATCCTGCGGGGACGAGGGCTGCCAGCCTGTCCGGGTTGCGGTGCCCACCGCCAGTTCAGCGGATCTGTCCTCGCTGGGGCTGCAGCGTCTCCCTTCTGTGCCCCTCCTGGCTCGGCCCGGCTGGGAGCTGTTCTCCACGCCTGTTGGGGAATGAACGAAGGGGGCGTGCAGGGAGCGCGGGGGGCACCAGACCTCGGTGGAGAAGGAGGGGCAGAAGTGGTGCTGGGACGTTCTTGTTTGGCAGAGAGACGGGAGACATCATACTCGGGTGATGATGATTTATCCCCAGGGTGCCTTCCCCGGGCACCCTGCTGTCTCCTTCTGTCCCTTCGCTACAGCTGATATTCTGTTCTTTGGCGTGGTTATAACTCACCTCTCGCCCCGGGAACTCTGTCGCCTGAGCTGTCACCCAAGTAAGAGCATGTCTTTTTTTCTGTTGCTGGAGGTTAACTTTTGCTTTTATAAAATTTAAGCAATCATAAACAGAAACACAAAATCGGCGTTCCCTTGCACTTGGAACCGGACTGGGATCGTGGCCTCGAGTCAGAGCCGGCCCTGAACCGCGCCGGGGCCTCTCTCGCCCCTGCGACGCGCAAGTCTTCGCCCCGACCTACTTTTTACAAAGCATCGATCTGAAGTTGTGGCTCCGTTTTCTAGATGTGGCAAAAGGTGTTCGCTTTCCAACTAAAACGACGCCGCAGCTGAAGGTCGCCGAATCCTCGGAAACCGAAATGAACGCGCGATGCTGGTTTGGAAAAGCGGGGCCCACCCGCAGCAGAGGCGGGGTTCGAACCCACGAGGTCGCAGACCCGCCGGATTAGAGTCGGGAGCCTTAGGCCCCCGCCACCCGAGCCAGGGCCTTGCCTTAAGCACGCTGTGCACCTGCACGACCCGAGCTACTGAAATTTCATGGCAACTACAACTTGCTTTGATTCATGAAGTGAAAGAACAACACGGAGAGAAAGCTCAGCTATTACTCGCCGCAAAGCTCTTCACCTCCAGTCACGTGAACTCCCGGCCACCCGGCATCGCCGCGACTCCCGCAGCAGCGTTCCCAGAGCCTCCCAGCGGGCGATCCCCCCACCCCCCCAAGGCCGCAGAAGGGTGTTCTCCGCGTCTATACGGCGAGGACGTCGCTCAGGACATCCTCCCTGGGGAAGGAGGGTCCATCCACTCCCCTCGCGGCCCAAAACAAAAACGACTCTGGTGGGACTCGAACCCACAACCTTTGAATGCCTCCAACGATCTAGAAGTCCAATGCGCTATCCATTGCGCCACAGAGCCCGGCGTCAACGACTCTCCGCGCCGCTTACATCAAGGCAGCGCCGTGCGTGTTCGCCGCTTCCTCCGGGAGGAACCGCGAGCTCGCGACGCCGGCGCCTGCGTGGAGTTGAACTTGAATGGCGGAAAGGCTTTTCCAAGCTTCTCTCAGTGAGAGGCGCCGGGGGTCACAGCACAACCTCCTTCCCTCGTGTGGGGGGCGGGAAGTCTTTGTGTGGAGTTATGGCAGCTAGGAGCCCTTCGTCAGCGTCAGGTTCCATAGTGTAGCGGTTATCACGTCTGCTTTACACGCAGAAGGTCCTGGGTTCGAGCCCCAGTGGAACCACGGAGGGCATTTCCTTCCTTTTACATATTACACTAAAATTTAGGCCAGGTTTTGTTTTTGCGAGCTTGAGCTTGCGTATTACTCCGAGAAGGGGGAAGCGGCCGGTTGTCTTAGGACGCCGCGACTCTCCAGTCTCGCCTGCCGCGCGGCCGGGACTCAGCGACTGAGAGGAGCCGCAGTCGAGGCTGCCCCCGTGTGGCCCCTCCGGGTAGGTGCAGGCAGCTCCACCGGCCCCGGCCTCTGCGCCTGCGCTCTCCGTATCCTCTCTGCCTAAGGTACCCTAGCGAGGGGCCTAGGGCCCTCTGCGCTGCACCCCCGTGCACCCCTGCTTGGGCTATCTTTAAAAGCTGCTGACACCTCTCAGGAGAGGGCTGTCTTAAAGGCTACCCCCACCTTCCCGTGCTTGATTATCTCCAGCTCCTCTAACTTCCTTCTTTCTTAAATTAAAAGTACTTTTTGAGAAATTAATGATCTGTATACCTGGTAAAGAACTCAAACAGCGCTACACGTTTTACAGTGATGGCTCCATCTGGCAGAATTTTCTCTTGGACCAAACCGTCGCCGGCATCTCTGAGTCCTCCTCTCGGCTGGGCCGGTCCTCTAAGGACCGGGACAGCGGCCCTGACAGCTTTGCCGGCTCCGGCGCCGTCACCCAAGTGCCGGCCTGATAAATCGGAAGGCTCTTGGCGGTGTGACCTTCTGGGCCCCTGGACTAGCGGCTTAACTGCTCGGTGCCACCTTTTCTCGGGGGCTGTGGGAGGGGGCTGGGAGGTAGGGGATAGCCTGTGATCTGCCCCAGTGAATGCCGACCGAGTGAACGCCACTGTTGTTAGGAGTGTCATGATTTGGGAGGTGAATCTGGTGCGATTGGGGTAGAACAATCGAGTTTTCCCTGAGGGACATTTTTAGAAAATGCTGAGTGCTGCGCACACCCGCTCATTTGCTGGGCCTCTCGGGTTTCTTCTCTGTCTCCGCCTGTCTTCTCCCTCTGTCTCTTCACATACTGCCGTCTGTGCGCTCCTCTGTGTCCAAGGTTTGCATACAAGAACTGGGGTAATGGCCAGAGGTGTGTGTGTGTGTGTGTGTGTGTGTGTGTGTGTGGAGTCACTGAGGCGGGAGAGGTCTGCTGCGCCATGTGGGCCAGTTCCCTGGCCGGGGATCGAACTTGCTGTGCCATGACTGCAGTGCGGTGCTTGTGCCACCAGGGAGGCCCCACGTGTCTCCTTTCAACGACGGCATTTTCACGCTGTCACTTCTGTAGAGACTCCGTCTCCAAGTCAGGTCGTATCAGGAGGTGTGGAGTTAAGACGCCAGCACAAGAGGTTGCCTTGAGAACAGAACCCAGGATTCTGCCAGATGAAGCCAGTCCCTTCTCGGGGCACCATCTACCCGCCACCCCAGACGGGCCCCAAGCAGCGATCCGTTCCTGCTCCCCACCACGGCGGCTGAGCCCGCAGATTCTTCCCTCTGTGGTCACTCTCCGCTGCTCTGCTGAGGCCTCCAGTCCGCTTCCCTGTCTTCCCTGGACCCAGCGCGTGCCCACCTCCCGGCCTGCTCCTGTCGGCCGCTCTGAGGCGCAAGTGCTCCCCACCCCTTCCCCGGAAAGCCCGCTGAGACTTGGGCTCCCTCTCCAGCCGGTACCTGCCCCGTGTCCTCGCGGCCCTGGTGCTCTCCTCTTTGGGGTCTTTTCTAGTGATTTCTGCTCACTAATATCTTTAATAAACGAGCCCCCATTCCTGACAGCTTGGCCACAGCTTCCTTTGTAGTTTTTTCCTGACTGCTTGAGTCTCAGCAGCTTAGAGAAGAGGTCTCCCCTCATCTGTCATCGCACCCCCTCCAAGCGGTAGTGACCACCCATTTTGTCTATTTCATCTAACGGGTTGTCAGAGACCTACTGGAACCAAATCCCTTTTTCTAACCTCTTGAAGAAGAGGTGCTAAAGAACCTGCTAGGAAGAACAGGAAGAAGAATTTGGAATGGGCTGATGGGGAGCTTCAGTCAGGGCCTAGACAACGTTCAGTCAGTTTATTCTTCAGCCTTTGTGACTCGTGTGCATGCGAGTCAAGCTGTTCTCACAATGAAATAGGGTAGGATTCCTTTCTCTCTGGAGAATGAGGTTGAGATTCTTTGAGGGCTGTAAAGCCTCACAGTAGGTATTCCTTGGGAGAGGGGGGTGAGGGGGGCACCCAAGGATTTTTCATAGCACTGTAGTAAGGGGTGGATTTTGTTGACAAGCTCGTCTCACATACGTCAAGTCCTGCAGGAGGTGGCGGGTGCCGTGACATAGGTACCTAGCTGAAGTTGGTATCTCTGGGCTCGCTTTGCTTCTGCCCTTACTGAGCCAAGAAACCTTTGATAGAACTTGACACTGATCTCGGCTTATGAAAACCCAGAGACTTCCTCCTGGTGGTGACGGTGGGTGCAGAGATGGAGGGCAGGTGGGAGGGGTGGCCTGGGGCCTGTGAGGATGCAACGGAAAGTGATTTCCACTCAGAGAGGGGCTGGATTTTCGAGCCTCGTTTCTTGGTCCCTGGAGGTCATTTTACCAGTTTTGGCTGGGGCTTCAGGGGGTGCAACACAGCCCCAAAGTGAGCGGTAGCTTGCTTTCAGGCTTCATCTCCTCACTTCTGACACGGGTAATTGGGGGTGTAGCTCTAGAGTCCCTTTAGGAGGCAACAGTTTCTGGACTAGAGACTCTAAGTCGCGATAGTCTCGCTATGAGAGGACGTTACAGAAGGGTAGTTTTCTTACCACAGGACTCCGATAGAGGACTAAGGGACATTTGGGACTCTAGATGTCTATTCACTGGGACCTTCTTGATGTCATAAAGAAATATTTTTCAGTTCTGATGTCCAGTCTGGGTTTCCTAGCATCTATTCCTTCTCAGAAGGCCCAAGTCTTCTCTTCAGCCTCCTCATGGCCGACTTCATCTCCTGGTTCCTCAGGGTGTAGATCAAGGGGTTCAGCAGCGGGGAAATGACAGTGAAAGTGACAGTGATGACCTTGTCTGTGGGGAGGGCAGCGAAGGGCCGCGCGTAGACGTAGATGCAGGGGACGAAGTGCAGCGTGACCACGGTGATGTGGGTGGTGCAGGTGGAGATGGCTTTCCTCCTGCCCTCCCCCGCCTGAGACCTCAGCATCCGTAGGATGACCGCGTAGGACACCAGGAGGAAGACGAACCACAGGGTAGAGATCAGGCCGTTGTTGGAAATCATGAGGAGCTCGATAACAAAGGTGTCGGTGCAGGCGAGTTTCAGGACCTGAGGGATGTCACAGTAGAAGCTGTCAACGACATTGGGCCCACAGAAGGGGAGGGGAAGCATCAGGGAAATCTGAACAATGGAGTGGACAAAGCCCCCCACCCAGGAGGCCACGATGAGGGCCGAGCAGCGCCCCCTGCTCATGATGGTGACGTAGTGCAGGGGTTTGGAGATGGCCACGTAGCGGTCCAAGGCCATGACAGAGAGAGAGAAAACGTCTGCTCCACCGAGGAGGTGGAAGAAGAAGATCTGGGTCATGCAGCCGTTGAAGGAGATGGTCTTGCTCCTGGACAGCAGGTCCACGAGGAGCTTGGGGGCAGTGATGGAGGAGAAGCAGATGTCCAGGACGGAGAGACTGCGGAGCAGGAAGTACATGGGGGTGTGCAGGCGAGCCTCGTAGGTCACGGTGACCATGATGAGGAGATTCCCCATCACGATCGCTGTGTACACCAAGAATAAGAAAAGAAATAAGACCAAGCTCAGCTCCCGGGACTGGGTCAACCCTTGGAAAATAAATTCTTTCACCCTCGTGTAATTTGCCTGCTCCATTGGGTCATGGTTCTTTTTTCTTCAGCTACCTGGGGAGAAAATACTTTTGTTATAGAAAACATATGAAAACAGGAGAAGCATGAGTTAGATGATTGGGTGCTTTGGAGGTTATTTCTGTAGGGGTTTTCTTTTTGGGCAAGGACACCTACAGTTCAGTGGGTTGTCCTAGTTACCCTGGAGTCCATCCAGGTAAGTTTCCACAGGTGCAATGAACTGAAGCACGTATATCAGTGTGCCCATAAAATTCTTCCTATAACACTTAACAGTTACATCATTTTACATGCTCTATATCCTTCTTCAAAATCCACTAAGCGCTCTGACAAGTGAAGAGACTAGATTTTCTTTCAGTGAATGAATATTCATGTGTCTCATTGTTAGGAAGTGGAAACAGAGGGATAAAGGGTAAAACACAGTCTGTGGTTTCTGGAAGCTTATAGCTTCTCTGTCATCATTTGCTGTAATAGATTCGCTACTTGCCTTAGCCTGGCCAGAGTTTGATGATTCCAGGTGGCTGACATTCAGTCGAGGAAAACACCCAACCAAACAGTTTACAGTTTATTTACTTCCTGGACTAAGAGATTTGCAGCAGCTGAGATCATTTGAGCTCATTACTGTGTCTTTCTACTTTCACTCTTCTCTTTGATTCTTGTTCCCTTATTAACATGGTCCAAGATGGAACTTGGCAACTTTTCTATCATCCCTGCTTCTTAATATGTTCTTAGCCGGGATTTTCTCACCCAGGCCACTGCACTGTGGGTCTCTTGTCTTGGCCCCTTCCTTCCCATCACCTGCATTAACATCTGTCACTTCACTGGCAGGTGACTGTAGGGGCAGAGAATTATCAGGTCTTTCCACCCTCCCACCACCATCAGGTGTGATGATGGACACCTGCAGTGCTGCGAGCATGCCTAGGTGGGCATGCCCAAGTGGGCGCACCTGAGTTTGACACGGGCTTAAATGGGTGGCGTCATGAAGATGCCAGGACCAACAGGACTGACCAACGCGAGCAGAGAACGAACAAGCAGCAGTGAAAGCACCAACCAACCCACCAGTAGCAGCAAGACCAACAAGAAGCAAGAGTTAGATGATTGGGTGCTTGGAAGCAGCAGCCAAGAGGGTGAGATGCGCCTGGGGCTGGGAGGTCTGCCAGCCTCCTGGCCCCCCGGCACCCTGCTTGCCATGTACCTGGCCACCTCTACTAATAAAAGCATGAAAAGCCACCGAGGGCTCTGTAGCAGCCAGGAAGGGCAACACAGGAGTAAGGTTCAGGATGGTTCTGGGCAGACGGGTCAAGGAAGGAGAGTCTTGGAGCCCTTGGTGGCTTTTCATGCTTTTATTAGTAGAGGTGGCCAGGTACATGGCAGGCAGGGGGGCTGGGGGACCGGGGGGCTGGCAGGCCTTCCAACCCCCAGCGTATCTCACCCTCTCGGCTGCTTCTTCTCTCTCTCTCTCTGCTGCTGCTGCTTGTCAGTACTGTCGGTCCTGTCGGGCCTCATGACGCTGCCCATTTATGCCCGTGTCCAACTCAGGTGCGCCCACTTGCGCATGCCCACCCTGGAATGCTCATAGCACCACAGGTGTCCATTATCACAGTGGTGGGAGGGTGGAAAGACCTGAGAGTTCTCTGACCCTACAGGTTCCAGAACTCCTTTCCTTTACCCTCCCGTCTGCTAAGAACCCTCCCGAACTTGCTCCATACGACTTCCTGCCGCTACAGTGACACAGTCACCTGAGTGAAAATGTGTGCGATGGTGTTTGCTTCACAGGGCTGTGAAGTTTGAAGGGGGCTTGTTTCATTTATTTGGTTTGCGGTTACTGCAGACTACTCCCCCCTGTTGATGCCAATTGATATTGCCCAAAACCCATGTTTTGTACAACATTATTTTGGAAAGACTGGCAAAAATAGTTTATACTTCTCCTACAACACAGCATTCTTTCACGTAATTGCAACTACTATCCAATCTAGCACTTAAAAAACAAATTATGTTCTGCACAATGGAATATTATTTGGAAATAAAAAGAAATGAGCTGTAAGGCGTGGCAGACGGGAAGGGTCTCACATGCACATTGCAAAGTGGGGAAGGAGACCTGAAGGCTCCTGCTGTATGATTCCAACAATGTGCTATTCTGGAAAAGACAAAACTATTGTAAAAAGGTGAGTGGTTGCCAGAGACCCGGGTGTGGAGGTGGAGAGATGTGACTCAGTAAGGTTAGGGAGCTTTTTAGAGCACTGATACTCTAATAATTTGTCAATACCCATGGTATACAAGACTCAGCCCTAATGCAAAGTATGGAGTTTAGTTAATAATAATGTATCCTAGTTGGCCCATCAAGATGTTAACAATATTGGAAACTGGTAGTGGTGGGGGGAGGGGATGTATATGAATTCTCTGTACTTTCTCTTTAATTTTTTTGTCAATGTAAAATTGTTCTAAGAAATCAAATCTATTCATTTTTTAAAAAAGCAGATATACCAAAAATAATTATAAACATTCTGGATCATTCTAATGATCCTTCTAATAGAGATCCAAATGTCCACTAGTTATAGACTGGAGCTTTCTGACTTTGATAGCTATAGATACAAATACACTCCAGAGCAGCACCACTGAGCAACTCCAGCCCCTCTCCACAAATAAAAAGCAGGTATACCACAGGAGAAAACAAGGACATTTTCCCCTTGTTTTCTTTTTTGTTTTATAAATCATAACTCATTGCTTTCCTCCTGCCCATCACACTTTTGAAGGAGACCATTCACAGTAATTGCTGCTCTGGGTATTGACTGGCATCTGGCTATTGTGGTTTTGCCAACTGCTTAAAATGAAATGGCCCTTTGCAGCTTTAAAAAAAAATCAGCTTTCAAAAACAAAACAAAACAAAAAAAAAACAACCACAAAATAAAACAAATCAACTTTTATGGAAACAACTGAAGAGCCCAATGAAAGAGCAATGGGTTAAAAAGACAGGTACATAGACACAATGGAATATTACTCAGCTGTACAAAAGATAAAATCTTACTATTTGCAACAACTAGAGGTGCCAAGTGAAATAAGTCAGAAGGAGAAAGGCAAATAGTTTCATTCATATGCAGACTAGAAAGAAAACAAAGCAAAAGGGCAAAACTAAACCAAAAGAAATCCTAGAATTACGACTGCAGAAAGGGGACCTCCCTGGTGGCGCAGTGGGTTAAGCTGTGCACTGTGAAGCAAATCACAGCCACTGTAGCATGAGTTCGATCCCTGCTGCTGGCCAGGGAGGGGACCCATATGGCACAGCAGACTCATCCTGCCTCGCCCGCTGCTCCCCTTGGCAGTGTGTTTCGGTCAGTAGGCCTGTTCTGCTCCCCGTTCTGTCTCTGGTGAATCCTTTCATCTCCCTGGACTCTGGCCTGTACCCCAGCTCTTGTATGCATAGATAAATAAAATCTTTAAAAAAAAAAAAAAAAGACTGCAGAAAGGAGGCCCCTAGAGGGAGAGACAGAGGGGGAGTGGGGAGCAAAGTGAGGAAGAGGGTCCAGTGGTCCAGGCTGAAGGACTGTGTGCAGTGGGCGTGGGGTGTTGACATAATCTGGAAGTGTTCCCCTAAGTCATATAATACAGTGTCATAAACCAAAAAACCAACAAACCAACTACTTGAGGTATAACAATAATGTAATAAGCGGTGCATATTTAAAGGGTACCCTCCAGCGACTTTTGATGTAGATAGATATAAACACTCAAGAAACCACACTTAGGATAACAAACACCTCCATCACCCACAAAACTTGCCACGAGCCTCCGGAACTGCACCCAAGGACTCCAGTCAAACACTTGCAAGCTCCAAGAAGCAAACTCTGAGCAGGGCCCCAGCACCACAGAGGCCCCCTCCCCAGGATGAGCCCAGCACCCCATTAAAACACCAGACAAAGCCTTTGGCAGAGACCACTTATGGCTCCCTGCAGGCTTGTCTGGGAGAGGCCCCAGCGGTTTCTGAAATGGTCTTGCCCTGGGGCACACACATCTGCAACTCCAAGCATCTTGCCCCAGGGCCTGGGAGTTGCTCCTTCCTGCGGACTTAAAATGCAGGGTCTCTGATCACAGGCTCCACAGAGCCTGGGGGGACCCAACTTTGGCTTCAGTCATTGCAGGTAGAGGACCCGACTGCCCGGCTGCATTACGCTTCTTGGCAGATCTTCATTTCCCTGTGTCTGCCCCCCAACTCCCTCGAACCCCCTTTCGAAACACCCAGTCCCTTCTGAGCACACCCCAGAGGTGACTGAGCAGCCTTTTTCACGGCTTCCGCTCACGCCCAGCCTCGTTCTCTTGATGCCCCTCTGTTGGTCTTTCTCCACACTCTGTCCAGAAGCAGCGAGCCTGGTCCTTCTGTTCACGAGGAGCCCCCCTCACCTCCTCAGGGTGCTTCCTCACCTTCTCATATAACAGAACCTCCCATTTCCTGACTGTCCTCCTACTTTCTCTCTTTTGAGGTCCCAGCAACTTACAGCTAATTTTTTCGACTAACCCCCAATGATCTATGAGTCCATCAAGCCCTTTTAGAGGATTTCATTATTTTCAAATGTTTTTAGTTTTTCAAAGGGACAGATACTTTCTTCAAAGTATATAGTCATTTTTATTTTTTAAAAGATTTTGAAAAAAGATTTGTTTATTTATGCAAGATCTGGGGAGTAGGCCAGAGCTGCAGGGGGTGTGAAAGGATTTACCACAGAAAGCACAGTAGATCTGCCTCTTCTGCGCCTCACTTTGTCTCTGGTGAATCCTCTCACTGTCCTCCCTCCTCCAACCCTCCCCCCACTTGGCACCTCTGTCCTGCACCCCGGTTCTTGCATGCAAAAAGAAAGCTCTCTTTTTTTTTTAAGAGGAGCCTTCAAAACCCAAATGCATGGGGTTCTGTGCAGAATTAGCTGTGAAAGTGATCAAGTTATCCATTCTACTGCAAACGCTGTGCATGTGCTCTTTCGGGAGTGCCATATGCAGAACTAGGAGACCTAGGAGGCGGGAGAGGGAGACGGGTCAGTGAGGCTCCCTGTGTGTGTGCTTGGAACAAAAACAGAAGGAACAAAACAGAGACACAGTGTTTATAAGTTTGTTTTTGGTAGGACCAAACTCAAGACCCCAAGTGCTTCTTTGGAAATACGCACAGGAAAAGCCATCAATAAAACAGGTTTATTGAGATTTATAGTCTCCAATTTGAGGGGACCCCAACCTAATTGTCCCTCAATGTTGCTCCATCTCTCAAAGCAGCTGACTTTCTTTCTATGTGCTTCAAGGCACCTTCTTAGTTCTGAAGAAGTAACGACTCACTCTGTGTCATTAAAGACTCGTAGACATCATCCTCAACCTTTCAGGAACATTATTAACATTTAAAACCTTTCTGAAATCCACATCGTATTTCAGAATGGGCGGTGCAGGGGCTCACACAGTCAGACATACAGAACACAACAAAAATTGCCAACATGACAAAATGATCTCGCTTCATGTTCGGCACTTCCAATCCCTACCCAAGAAGCAGGACTGGGTGTTGGGTTGCACGTACCGAGCTTAGGCGTCACTAGCGTAAGGGATGTTCCCCTTTAGGGCAGACACACAGGTGAGCGTTGGCTGGTTCAGCAGCTTCTCTCCTAGCAGCAGGGGCAAAGAGCAGGCTCCGCTATGGCTGTGTCCTCCTACACATGCCCCGGTCCCCCAGCCTGGGAGCATCTGGCCTCAGCCCCAGATCCTTCAGGTGACTGAAGGATCACCGAGGGGAATACTTTTGGTTGTGACTGTTGCCTTGAGTAGCCAGGGTTTCCTGTTGGGATGAAGCTCCCTGGAGTGTTATTAGCAGTCAAACAAGCACTGGAAGCCATGTGCCATGTGCAAGCACGCACATTTTGGCTTTCAGGCTCTCCTGATGTAAAAGTGAGGAGCTGAATCCTCACAGACCTTGTGATCTGAGCCCAGTTATGTTGGAATGGTTCATAGGGGATGAGCAGGAGTCTGTCTCCTGAAGAGATGGGAACTCAGGGAAAAGGCATAGAATTCCCAGGAGGGTGTTTCAGCCCTTTGCATTAGTATTTTCTTAAGTAGATGGTTTGTTTGTTGTGTTAGTAATTGACATAATCAGAAGCATGGGAGACCGGGAAATGCACTTTCTTCTTGTTTTAAATCAAATTTCTCACATGAAGAGACAAGAAAGCAAAGGATGTGTTGAGACTAAGCATTCATCAATGAATTAATTGTGAAATATTTATTGAGATTATTTCATACCAGGCTCCAGGCCCTATAGGGTCAGAGGACCTCAAAACAAAGAACTCCATTTTCTCCTTCAATGTCATGTGTGACGCTTCCTCTGTTACCATAGATCTATGGGTAATTTTTAAATAAGAATTATTTATGCATACAATAGCTGGAGTACAGGCCAGAGGTGTATGTGGCTGGTGGTGGTGGTGGGGCGGGGGGAGTGAGAGGATTCACCAGAGAGAGTCGGGAACAAAACAGACAGATTGACTGAAATACACTGCTGAGGGGAGCAGCAGATGAGACGGGAGAGGTCTGCTGCACCACGTGGGTCCCCTCCCTGGCCGGGGATCGAACTCATGCTGCAGTGGCTACATATGTTTCATAGTGCTGCGCCTTAACGGCTTGACCCACCAGGGAGGCCCTGATCTATGGATAATCTTAATCAGTTGTTGCTTACTCCAACCTCACAGAGCTCGTGCATGGCGAGATCCCCATTTAGCACCCGCTCTCACCAATGGAGTGTGAGCTTTAGATGAGAAAATCTTCAGATGACAATTATTTAAATTATTCCCATTATAGAATCAGAAGAGACACTTACTTTGGGTGTGTTTACTTGATTAAGATGTGATGACTTTATGAAGGAAATGATTTAATCCCAGTGCCCCAGCTGCAATACGTTCTAATAAGAGTCTCATCTATTTTCAAGGCAACAGAACAGGTGCGTAGTGGGAATGTCTGTGTTTATACTAATTTTTATTTCTTGATTTACAATATTATTTAGACAGTGGTAGTTTCACAGGTCCTTGTAGACATAACATAAAATACCACACTTCAATCAACCCAGTTTCCTCAATACTTATTTCAAAACATGTATGTATCAAAACACTCCTGTACATCTTAAATATGTAAAAGTACTTTTGTCATATACTTTTTTTAAAAAGATTTATTTATCTATGCATACAATAGCTGGGTGTACAGGCCAGAGTCACAGGAGGTGAGAGGATTCACCAGAGACCGAGTGGGGAGCAGAACAGGCAGACTGACCAAAACACACTGCCGAGGGCAGCAGCTGGCGAGGCAGGAGAGGTCTGCCGCGCCATGTGGGTCTCCTCCCTAGCCGGCAGCAGGGATCGAACTCGTGCTGCAGTGACTGTGGTCTGCTTCATAGTGCATTGCTTAACCCACTGCGCCACCAGGGAGGCCCTCACATGGAACCTTTTTACATCACTTTTACATGCGGACCAGACCTTGAAAGCACGTGCCTGTTAGAGCAGAAATAGAGAAATTCATTAAAATCCCTGACTTAACTCTCTTCACTGGACCGACCAACATTTGCAAAGACTTTGAGAAGGACTAAGACTCCCCTCCGAAGTTCTGAGTCGCTTCCAGAGCCTCCTCATGGCCGACTTCATCTCCTGGTTCCTCAGGGTGTAGATCAAGGGGTTCAGCAGCGGGGAGATGACAGTGTAGGTGACAGAGATGACTTTGTCCGTGGGGAGGGCAGCGAAGGGCCGCGCGTAGACGTAGATGCAGGGGACGAAGTGCAGCGTGACCACGGTGATGTGGGCGGTGCAGGTGGAGATGGCTTTCCTCCTGCCCTCCCCCGCCTGAGACCTCAGTAAGGACAGGATGACCGCGTAGGACACCAGGAGGAGCAGGAACCAGAGCGCGGTGAGCATACCATTGTTACAGATCATCAGCAGCTCCAGCACGAAGACGTCTGCGCAGGCCAGTTTGAGGACCTGGGGCACGTCACAGTAGAAGGTGTCCAGAACGTTGGGGCCGCAGAAGGGGACGGTCAGCAAGAGGGAAATCTGCACGATGGAGTGGGCGAAGCCCCCCAGCCAGGAGGCGGCGATCAGCGCCAGGTAGCAGTCCCGGCTCATGATGCTCACGTAGTGCAGGGGCCTGGAGATGGCCACGTAGCGGTCAAACGCCATCACCGACAAGGACACCACATCCACCCCGCCAATGAGGTGGAAGAAGAACATCTGGGTGAGGCAGCCGTCGAAGGAGATGGTCTTTCTCTGTGACAGAAGGTCCACCAGGGCCTTGGGAGCTGTGATGGAGGAGAAGCAGATGTCGGCGATTGATAAATTCCGGAGCAAAAAATACATGGGCGTGTGGAGGCGAGATTCGCGGCTGACGGTGACCAAGATGAGCATGTTTCCCAGCACGGTCGCCAGATACACCAGCAGCAGGAAGAGAAACAGGACCACGCTTAGTTGTCCATTCTGGGTTAGGCCAAGGAAAAGAAATTCTCTTATCCTGGTGTCGTTTCTTAGCTCCATGGAATCCTCTTCTTTTCCTGTTTTGTGTCACTCTGCTTCATATGAGAGCAGTGGTTATTTATTTTTTCCTAAGCATTAAGAATACAGTTCAGAGTCTCCTCCATGTAGCTGTGTGTTTGCAATTAGTTGAGTTGTTCAGATTTTTAAAATTGCCACTGCTTTGGTGATTAAACCAAATGATCACATGCAAAGACATTCAATACCTTTTTTTTTTCCCAATGAAACTATTTGTTGACAGACTGAGTGTATACATTAAGTAGTGACATTCACATAATATATATTCTTTAGCTCATGTTAGCTTTCAATTTTTATTTAATTTTTAATTGTTTTTTAATATCAAAGCTGTCTGAAGCATGGATGGTTCTAGCCACTGTAGATTTACAGTGTACATTTTTCATTTTCATGCTAACTACTGTTCTCTCACCTTCAAGGGAACTTGTCTTACTAAAAAGATATCTCTGTTCTTACTACACTGTCACTGAGGTGTGAGTCAGCTCCCTTGCTCTGGCCTGTTTTTGTCCAATTTCTTAAAATCGCAGCCTATAAAAATGCCGAGGTAGCCCGTCATTGTGAAAAGTTTACACTAATCACCTAAAAGTGATTTTAAATTTTCTGTTGAGAAACTGATTGAGATGGTGGCAAATCCCAATCCCAAAGAAATACTATTTAAAAAATTACACTAAGAACTTAAAAATAAGAGCTACCTTCGACATAAAATTTTCAGAACTCAGGACAACTCTTGGCTACAGCCAGAATGTTCTGCGGCAAGTCTCCAGCCCACGGTTATCTGGTGTCCCGGATGTGACCCTTGCTTGAGGGTGGGGCTCCTCCTCTGAAGGTCACATCCATGGACCACTGTCCTCTACCTTCTCCCCTCTTTTGGGTCAGAGTTAAGAAAATAGAAGGATCACACAGTGAGAAGAAGTGCGGACAATGTCTTGCTCATAAGCTCTTTTGACCACTCTTAGGCCATTCTCCAGTTATTTGTTCTTCCTTAGGCTTAGCCATAAACAGTGTGATCTTCAAATGTAGACGGAGACACAGAGCCATTGTCCACGTGTTCACAAGTGACAGAAGTGGGTGGTTGTGGAAATCGGTGAAGGGGAGGCACGTGAAGATGTACATGTGCCCTGAGAGAGCAGAGGGGGCTGGGGAGGGTAGGCGGTGCGGCAGGACCTCAGGATTCCTGAGGAACAGCAGCTATTGTCTTCTGAGCGCTTACCATGTGCGAGGAGGAATGTAAGTCACTTCATTTCCTTTTCCTCAACATCCTTTAGTAAGTTTGAAGGCTATCTTCGCGTGAAGTGTTCTCAATTTATGCTTGGTTGAAGGAAAAGAAAACATGGAAACAGGATAAGAAGCTGTTTCATCCCTTTCAGTCTTATGTTTAGACCCTGATTTTGTATGATAAGAATTTCGAAAAGGTCCTTCTGAAGGCCAACGTTCGGCACATGGAGCTCTGGAAATTCAGTTTTCATTGACTTCAGTCAGAGGCAGCATCACCAAGAAGCAGTTCTGGCGGTGCCACACAGCCCACATTTCCGATCCTTCATGCCAGATCTCTTTTCTTAATTGTTCAGAAGCGCCTTTGTTTCTGTCCCTGAGAAGACCATCTTGGGTCTGAAGCATTTGCTGTTCCTGGAAAACATCAAAGCCGACCACTTAGACATCATCCTTGGTACCTCAATTCATTGCACAAAACGTAACAAACTAGAAGTTTAATGTTTCGACCTCATTTCTGTGAGCCTGAAACTCCAACTGCAAATTATATCTCACCAGGTACAGTGAAAAGCAGAGCTCCGGTGCATTAGTTCTTGAAAATTTTGTTTCTGAAGGTAAAACCTTTGGAAGACTAAGTATCTTAGTGACCTTGCTCCTCCTTCAACACAGAAAGGGCAGGGCCAACAGAGAGCATCTTCCAGTGTCCCTGCCTTATGAACAAATCCCCTGATCTGAGGCCTAACAGACGAATTTCAAAGGGAATTGTACTGAACAAGTCAAGTGCCTAATTCTGCTGTTGGCGACAGAGTTTCAATGGGAGTTATTAAAAGTTACCAAGATATGTACATGTACACACACGCACACACACACACATTGATTGGTGTCCAAATTACTTAGCAGTGGAGGAAATCTATCCTCTTATCCACAGCTCAATCAGAATTTTGTTAAAACATGGCAAATTCAGTGCCCGAGAGATTACCAAAGTCCAATTTTCATGCCTTGCAATTCTCAGAGGGCACGAATATAAGACTGAGTTTCAATTAAATTGCCTGAAAGAGAACTGGACACATTCTTTGTTACTGGTCCAGTTTCTAATTAAACTCAGGGTGATTATAACCTCACAACGCTGTTAGAAGTCTCCATATGAACAGAAACAAGAGTTAGCTGATGCTTGGGGAATATACCTCTTTGTTTTGTCCAAGTTTATTCCTAGATCCTTTAACCTTTTGAAAATGTGATTGTTTTCTTCATTTCTTTCTGACAGCTATCGTATATATACACTACTGATTTTTGTTTATTGATTTTGTATCCAGCAATTTTGTTGAAACTGTTATTTCTAAACGTAATTAGTTTGGTAGTTGTCTGTCATTTTCTACTAGATGACTCTAACCTTTCTTTTGTCGACTCTTCCACTTTTAAGGAATCCTGTGGTTATACTAGACCACCTAGATATACCAGGATAATATCCCTATTTAAATGTTAGCTCACTAGCAATCTTTTTTTTTTTTTAAAGATTTATTTATTTATGCATACAAGAGCTGGGGTACAGGCCAGAGGTGTGGGTTTGGTGAGAGGATTCGCCATAGAGAGCGGGGAGCAGAACAGGTAGATCAAAGGAAGTACACTGCTGAGGGGAGCAGCGGGCCAGGCAGGAGAGGTCTGCTGCGCCATGTGGGTCCCCTCCCTGGCCGGCTGCAGGGATCGAACTCGTGCTGCAGTGGCTGCGGTTTGCTTCATAGTGCGTTGCTTAACCCACTGCGCCACCAGGGAGGCCCTCACTAGCAATCTTAATCTCACCTGCATCCTTGTATTTTAGCAAGAATCAACTATTCTTGGGAGCAGGATGTGAATATCTTAGGGATTATCCATCTATCATGATTCCCTCTTGTTCAGTTTCTGTATGTTTTCAATCATTATGAAATCTCTAAACTCTGAATGTCAAAACTTTTAGAAAGTCATTTGATAATAAAATCTGATCTGACTTGAACTAATTTTGTGACAAAGTTTAATCTGCATCAATGTGAGGCCTTGCATAGTTTATAGGGATTGCACTTAGTGGGAATTATACTTTTAAAAAAAAATTTTTTTCCTAAAGGTGTTTGGTTTTTCCACATGGGTGAAGCAGGTAAAATGCAACACATGCATTGTATTAGCTTTCTAGAATCCAAGACATTCTACATTCTAAAACCTATCTAGTCCCAATAAAGTAAAATAAGAAAATGTGGTACTATATGATCATCACCATCACCATTAGCTACTGTATTTTTTCTTTTTACTTTCTTTTAATTATAATTTTGGGTTATATTTTTACTTTTCCATGTGTGCACATTTCAGAAACCATCCACCAAACCTCCTATGCCAATGCTCCTTGTATTTCTTTTTCCCGTCTCCTCTTCTTTTCTTGTTTCCTCTGATAACCAGTAAACTTTTCACTAAGTCTAAGATTTGTTTTGCCAGTATATGTTTTTTGTTTGTACTCCACAGATAGGTGAAACCATTTAAGCTCTGTCTTCACTTTTTGATTTTTTTAATTTAATATAATCCCCTGGAAGTCCATCCAAAAAACAGTTTCCTCTTTTTAACAGTTGTGTAGTATTCCATCTAGTATATGTCTGACATTTTCTTTAATCATCTGTTGATGGGCACTTAGGTTGGTTCCATGACTTGGCCATTGTGGGCGGTGTTGCTATGAACACAGGGATGCCTAACTCTTTTCTCATTAGACCTTTCAACATTCTTTGAGCAACTATCAGATATATTGCTGGATCATTTTGGGTTTCTATTCTTATTTTTAAAGAATGCCATTTTCCATAAAGGCTATCCCAAACTGAATTCCCGCCAGCTATGGATGGGTATTCCCTTTTGTCCACCTCCATGCCAACATCAGAACAAACCTATATTTATATATTTAATAAACCTTTCATTCATTCAGTCTTATAATGTTCCATCTTCCAGAAGAGGGACAAAAATAAATCTCCTTCTGAATACAATTATGTCTAGTTTAGGTATCTTAAGTATCTGTCTGGATAGACTCACAGTACTGAGTTAATGGAACTCTACAGAGATGTTTATACACCTACAACCAGTCATTTCCCTAGAATGTTTCTATTTCACAGTGTACATGGGTCTTTTCTTTTTTTTTAAATAAGATTCTTTTTTTTTAAAGCTTTTATTTATTTATGCATATAAGAGCTGGGGTACAGGCCAGAGTCACGGGAGGTGAGATGATTCACCAGACAGAGTGGGGAGCAGGACAGACAGATTGGTTGAAACACACTGCTGAGGGTAGCAGCAGGTGAGGCAGGAGAAGTCTGCTACGCCATGTGGGTCCCCTCCCTGACTGGGGATCAAACTCACACTGCTATGCAGCAGATGCTTCACAGTGCGGTGCTCAACCCACTGTGCCACCAGGGAGGGCCAGTGTACATGGGTCTTAACAAACGCTTTAATCTAACGTTTGACTTGATGTCATACACAAAAATACTAAGACCTTGACTATGAGATCATATGCATGAATTCAGTCCTTTCCATTTCCTTTGGCCTCTGTTTAGGAGGTAAAGTCAATTCTAGACATATATATATATACATACATACATATATATGTATATAAAACAAGGTTAAGTAGAATTCACTGTCTTCTTACATAGAATCATTGCCTTTCACTTAATAGATTCATCCAACACTTATGAATTCCTTCTGGGTTAGGCATTATTCTAGAGACTGGGGCTACAATGGAGAATTCTATCTATGAATTTGAAGATGTTTTATGGGGTGTTTCTACTACACCATGGCAAAGTAGACAATAAAGAAGTGCACACAGAAAACAGAGAAGTATTTATTGGGTTGTCATAGCTTTTTCTTTGCTTATCTAGTCAAACTAGCTTGTGTCCAAGGCAGTGGTGTGAGCAGGAGGGCAGGGAGTCCAGATTCTTGCCATTGTTGTCGTTCTAGATCAGGGTTTACGAGATCAGGCTGTGGTGTTCCCATGCCACATCCGATTCTGATAAAGTCACAGGGAGTGGGAGGCAGTGGACAGCCTTAAGAGCTTAGATAATGAATACCAAATGGGAGCTGCATGAGGTCACACCAGTGCATATAAAATACAGGGGAGTTGGTAAAAAAAAAAAGGTCCAATATTGCTGAAAAAATCAGGAGTTCTAGAGAAGGATGCTTGCAAGCGGTATTGGGTACACAGCACCTACTTAAATAACAGTGCTTGGGTAACAATGGCTGAACTGATCCTTGGATGCTGGAGTTCTGCTGCGCTGAGCTGGAGCTTCCTGGCTGCCTACCACACATCTGGGCATCATGGTGCTGGCATTCAGCCCAGTGCCTGGGCACCGAGAATTCTCTTATATATCACACTTGTATCTTACTTGCTGTTGATTATTCTTCAAGGACTATGTTCTCCCTCCTCAGCTTCCTGTGGGTGTTTCTCCTTAACACCAGCGTTTCAAATTGCTGAGCCTTAAACATAGGGGTGCAGGTATTCTTTTGAATCAGTGTATTTGTGTCTTTTGGGTATAGCAGCACTCTTTACAATAGGTAAGACCTGGAAACAACCTAAATGCCCAAACACAGATGAGTGGTCGGGAAGCTGTGGTACATAGACACGATGGAATACAACTCAGCAATCAAAAAAGAAAAACTAGACGCATTCATAGGAACATGGATGGAACTGGAAGGAATTATGCTCAGTGAAATAAGTCAGAAGGCAAAAGAAAAATACCAGATGGTTCCTCCCCTAGGAGGAATATAAGGGAACCAAATAAGGATCAAGGAAAGGAATAAGAACAACAATAATAATAATAACAACAAGAAAGAAACAAAAACCAAAAATGAAAAGACAAGGACAAACTGGGGTCACTTGGTGGGGAGGGGGGAGGAGGAGAGTTGAGGGCAGACGGGAGCACAGGGGACTGAGGTGATGATGCACTGATGATATGGTGATGGGGAATCCATGGGGATTACAATTGATGTCAAGTATATATAAATTAAAGGGAAAAAATAGAATTAAAAAAATGAAAAAACAACAACCACAACAAAAACAAATGGCTGAGCCTTGTCTTCCAAGGCTGTCCACTGCCTTCCACCCCCTGTGACTTTATCAGAATTGGAAGTGACACGGGAACTGCACAGTCTGATCTTGCATAGCCCTGATCTATAACGACAGCAAGAGCAAGAATCTGTGCCTCCTCCTACAGTGGATTCTGCAGGCCTGATCGAGATCTAATAGATGACAGCTAATATTCACCCAAAAGCTTCAGTTATATACTTTTATGCTTATCCACTCTTTACAGTGAGGCTAGTCCCTTTCAGAAAGCACGAATCTTCTCTTCAGTCTCTTCATGGCTGACTTCATCTCCTGGTTCCTCAGGGTGTAGATCAAGGGGTTCAGCAGCGGGGAGATGACAGTGTAGGTGACAGAGATGACTTTGTCCGTGGGGAGGGCA
>JAGFMF010012242.1:1334421-1352493 GCA_019455555.1 Galemys pyrenaicus
GTGGGGAGGGCAGCGAAGGGCCGCGCGTAGACGTAGATGCAGGGGACGAAGTGCAGCGTGACCACGGTGATGTGGGTGGTGCAGGTGGAGATGGCTTTCCTCCTGCCCTCCCCCGCCTGAGACCTCAGCATCCGTAGGATGACCGCGTAGGACACCAGGAGGAAGACGAACCACAGGGTAGAGATCAGGCCGTTGTTGGAAATCATGAGGAGCTCGATAACAAAGGTGTCGGTGCAGGCGAGTTTCAGGACCTGAGGGATGTCACAGTAGAAGCTGTCAACGACATTGGGCCCACAGAAGGGGAGGGGAAGCATCAGGGAAATCTGAACAATGGAGTGGACAAAGCCCCCCACCCAGGAGGCCACGATGAGGGCCGAGCAGCGCCCCCTGCTCATGATGGTGACGTAGTGCAGGGGTTTGGAGATGGCCACGTAGCGGTCCAAGGCCATGACAGAGAGAGAGAAAACGTCTGCTCCACCGAGGAGGTGGAAGAAGAAGATCTGGGTCATGCAGCCGTTGAAGGAGATGGTCTTGCTCCTGGACAGCAGGTCCACGAGGAGCTTGGGGGCAGTGATGGAGGAGAAGCAGATGTCCAGGACGGAGAGACTGCGGAGCAGGAAGTACATGGGGGTGTGCAGGCGAGCCTCGTAGGTCACGGTGACCATGATGGCAACATTTGCTAAGACAGTTGTTATGTAAACTATAGATAAAAAGAAAAATAAGAGGAAGCTTAGCTCTTGAGACTGGGTGATTCCACAAAAAATAAATCTGGACACCCTGGTATGATTCTGCATCATTAGATGATATTTCTTCTTCCATGTACAACTCTGGAGGAGATAATGATATTATGAGGCAATAAAATCAGCATACACGCCTATGGTTTCTTTTGAGGTGATCACTCTTATTCTGCATAAACTTGCAGGTTACCCAAGTAAACCATTCAGTGCTATTGCTCGGCTTCCTCATTCGCAGAAGTCACGATTTTGACTAGATTGTTTGTCTTCCTGCTGTACACAGTCATGGTTTGGGTTCTGTTGAAGCCCACCCTTACAAGCTGCCAAGGAAGAGCACCTAAGGAAGGTTTCTTGAAAGGATTTGTGAGTTCTTACACCTTCGTGAATCAGAGAGACAGGTTTTATTCACATTCTATTACACAATGGAATTCTACTACACAGTATTTCCATGACTGAAAGACCAGTGGAATACAAGTTTCAAATGCCTTCAACAACACTATGACAGGGATTAAATTAATTTACATGGCATATTACAGTTTTGAAAATGACAATACATTTTCCTACCATTCCTCTGACATGAGGAGGGAATGTTTTATCATTCTCACTTTAAAGATACAAAAGCTGAGCTCAGTCAGCGTACACCAGTTTCCAAAGTCATTCAGAAAAAGCGTGACAGAGAGGAGGTGACACAAATTTCCCTTGGTTCTTATTTTCAGAACCTTTCCACTATACCTTTCGGAATATATAAATGAATATTTTGTATAAAAACTCTTTACAGAATTTTCCTCAATGGTGAGTTTCACCAACCCCTCAATTTTTTCTCTCCATCACAGCCCAACCACAGACGCTGTTACCTTTAAGAAAATGACAAGTCTTCTCTTTACTGTTTTATTTCATCAGTCCCCAGGTGGGGAGTTTAACTTGACGTTGGTAATGGAGCTGGTTCTGGGTACAAGACACAGCAAAGGTCCAGGCAGGCTTATGTACAGAAAGGGCATAAAAAGCAAGGCCAGGCTGTGATGCTGATGACTCGGGAAGCGATTCTCCCTGTGTCTTTCCTACAGACATAAGCAGTTTCCAGTGAGTTGAGCTTTGTGTTCCTGGATGGGGAAAACACAACATGGTTGCCTAGGTTGACTTGACCCTATCCCTGGAAACCTGCAGGTTCTCCTACTAGAGACCCCAGGATGAGGAGGAAGGGGGAAGACCCACCTCAGAGGCTCTCAGTTCATTCTATTTTGTCCTTGGGAATCAGGAGGGAGCAACATTTTGTTGCTTGAGGTTCAATTTAGAAAAAAATCCTGAGAGGCTTATGTGACATGTAGAAGACCACACAGAAAACTAGTGATAAAGTCAGACTTTTAGGCTGTGTTTTCTGCCCTGGGGTTACCATAATTTGTGATATTTATGATAGCGGCAGCGGTGGTGAAGTTAACTCAGTCGAAGCTGAGCTTGGTCTGTGAGGACCTTGACATCTTATGTTGATAAATAAACCACGAACACACGTAACCTCATGGGCACTGGGGTAGAACTATTTGTCTCGTTCCCACGTTCATTCAACTGTGGGCTGACAGACAGTTTTCACCATAAGAGGCTGAGTCTCTTGTGCTACCCCCATCTTTGTTCTTCCCACCCCTACTCTCTCCCCCTGTGGAAGGTTCAGTTCCATAGTCAGCTTTCAAGGGTTGGCATTTAAGCTTGTCTTTATCTGACCCTTAATTTAGTTTTTCTCCAGCTTCCACATATTAGTGACACTATTCGGTGTTTGCCTTTCTGCTTCTGACTTACTTCACTTAGCATCATCCCATGAAGGTTATTTATGAAGACATCCCAGAACATAGCGCTAGTCAATGGAGGAACAGCTACTCTTTGAAGCAACTTGCTTGCTGTGGTTGCAGTGAATGTGTGCAAATGAACCAAATGGGACAGAGACGTCAGCATTGGGCCCTGGCTTTGGGACTAGGGCTTACTTGGCATGGGAGTCCCTGAGTCACCGGCAATGCACAGATATGGGGCTGCTTTGGAAAAACCCACAGGTACTAAGGGAACTTAGGGTTAAATTTATGTTTTTGAAGGAAGTACCCAAATAGTGGAAAGATTCTGTGATCTCCACCCACCAACCCTAAACAGAACAACCTGCTCCCTTTAGCCAATTCAATTTTCCCATCTAATATAAGCTGCTTTCTCCTTTGCCATGCTAAACCCCTTCCCATGAAGGAATTCTCCTTTCTCAGTGCTTAACATCTACTTTGTTTTTCTGCCACTAACGTTCTCTGCTACTGTATTATTATTATTTTCTGCAGTATCTTATACCTGGAGTCCATTTTGTGTGGCCCCTCCTATCCATATGCATTCCCCAGCGTCTCCCACTGTGACAGTTTGCTGTTCTTACCTGCATCCTTCGGGGTTGGGACAGGAATTTACATCATCTGAGGCCGGGTGGCGGGACAAAGTGTTTGGGGGTTCTAGGAAATCCCGTGTCAGGAGAAGGCCTTCTACTAGAAGGTTTACTAGACCCGATGTCTGCTCCTCAGCCTTCACCGGAAAGGGCAGACTCAGGGAATCACATCGCTACGACTGTTTCCTTGTCCCACGGTGTCCCTGCTATGCACACAGGTCCCTCAGGCTTAAGCGCGACCCGGGAATTAGCAAAGGGAGTTTTATTGCGTGTGAGCCTGGAAATAGAATGGACATGCTTCCGAAGGTGTTGGCTTCCAGTGGGAATTATTAAAGAGCTTCCAAGCCATTAGCGTGCAACCAAGTCCACATTTCTGATTTTCTTGCAATTCGTGCAAGGCCCCATAAGACACAAATCAATCTATTCTGTGATGCTCTGGGTTTGGGGGAAACATAAAATATTATATGATCATTTATTCTCAATGTGAGAAACATGCTAAAGGGGACAGATTCCCAGAGACCGAAGTCTTAGCTATCACGATGATGCATGGTCCTTCAGAGTCTCAGTACTTAAAAGACAGACAGTATATCTTTAGTTTAAAGTTTTCTTTTGGGAGGACAAGTAGGAAAACTATATAAATATGTGTTGAAAATAAAGCATCTTAGTACTGGTATAAGATGAAGAGCCGTGGCCCATGTCTCTTACTGTAGGACTTAGGGAAAGTCATAGACAGAAGTCACTTACAGGAACCTTTTTGGCAAAATACTTGCATCACAACAATTTTCAAATCATTACTCAATATATATATATATTTTGCAATTTCTTAAACTGCTTTACTCTTCTTGGCTAATTTTTGAATGACTCTTGGTGCTGAATGGTGGAATTTGAGGGGCGCAGAGAGAAGGGCGATCTATCATCTCTCTCTACAGCTGCCTTCTCTGATCCTTGTCTTGAGAGAGAGGAGGATTACAGGGCAGCCCCATGGCTGTATTCTTTTTTTTTAAAGATTTATTTTTATTTATGCATACAAGAGCTGGGGTACAGGCCAGAGTCACGGGAGGTGAGAAGATTCACCAGAGACAGAGTGGGGAGCAGAACAGGCAGATGGACTCAATACACTGCTGAGGGGAGCAGGGGTGAGGCAGGAGAGGTCTGCTGCGCCATGTGGGTCCCCTCCCTGGCCGGGGATCGAACTTGGGCTTCTGTGCCATGTGGCACTCAAACCCCTATGCCCAGTGGCTGTGTTCTGTCCTGCACAGGGTGTGTTCCTTTATTCTCTGGGTACACAAAATGGATCTTGAGTGTTTGAAAAGTTATTTCTCCACTGATCTTTTTGACTAGTCTTGAATTGTCTGTGCACACATAGACACTGTAGTTTCACTTCTGCTATAAAAGTGCTGGCAGGGAAACAGAATGGGGAGATAGAAGGAAAGAGAAAATTCCAGCAACATTTGTGCAGATGTATCTTGCTCTGTACAGATACTTTTAAGATTCATTTTAGTGAGCAAATATTAGAATGAACCCATGAATAGGAGGGAAAAAGTAGGGGGTAGGGAGCAAACTGGGGGGCAGGGATCTACGGTGGAGAATCATGGTGCTTTGGTGGTGGGTGTGGTCTAGGAACACCCATCTGAAGAGGCACAACTCTTTGCATCATATATAGCCTTGTAAACCAATGTCACCTCAATAAAAAAAAAAAGCTCAATTAAAAAAGGAAATAATTGGTCTAGGAAAGATTTTCTATGTATATATCTGACTTAACACAACTTTTTAAGTTTCACTAACTGGTGAGATATATTGACTATTCTGGACTCAAATAATAAAATGTACAAGTGTTTTTATTAACCAACTGGCAAGAGTCACAAGGGAGTGCATGAATGAAATAGCTGCAGTCACATTCTGTGGACATGCTTATTTAGGAATGGAGGGTAGGTGGTGGGGACGCTGACCGTGTGCCTGGTTGAGGCTGGCGTGGGGCTGACCTTCACCATCATTCTCTCACGTTTCTTTCCCACAGCAACCTTGTGAGAAGACCATGTTAGCCCCATATTCTGGGTGGTGAAGTGAGATAAGGTGTTGGCAGGACAGTCACAGATGCTACCAGAATAGCATTTAGATCACTGACTTCAAGATTATCCCCACACTCCTTCCAGTGCATGGCCCAAATGCTCCTGTTGATCAGTCTCGTCTCCTCCTTTTGTTCTTCTGTTTCCCTCCAGTAGAGCCGAGTGGCTGTGAAGATAAGCAGGAAAGACTGTGGAGAGAAGATCTAGTTGTCTCTGACCTTATTCTAGCAGTTTGAGAAAGCCAAACAAGTTTTCCACCCTCACCTGACCCCTCACCTCAGCTTGTTATCCTCAGAAGGCCCAAGCTTTCTCTTCAGTCTCTTCATGGCCGACTTCATCTCCTGGTTCCTCAGGGAGTAGATCATAGGGTTCAGCATGGGGGTGATGACAGTGTTGTTGATGGACACGGCTGTGTCCATGGGCAGTGTGGTGAAGGGCCGGCAGTAGATGTAGACACAGGGCACGAAGTGAAGCGTCACCACCAGGATGTGGGAGGTGCACGTGGAGAGGGCCTTCTTCCGGCCTTCGCCAGAGTGGGACCTCAGCATCACCAGGATGACGGTGTAAGACGCCAGCAGCAGGAGGAACCACAGCAGGGTCACCAGCCCGTTGTTGGAGATCATGAGGAGCTCCAGAACAAAGGTGTCGGTGCAGGCCAGCTTCACCACCTGGGGCACGTCACAGTAAAAGGCATCCAGGATATTGGGCCCACAGAACGGGAGCGGAAGCATCAGAATTATCTGGACAATTGAATGCAAGGCCCCACCCACCCAGGAAGCCACGACCAAGGCTATCCACACCTCTCTCCTCATAACAGACACATAATGCAGGGGTCTGGAGATGGCCAGGTATCTGTCATAGGCCATCACAGAGAGGAAAAAGATATCTGCACCACCAGCGAAGTGGAAGAAGAAGATCTGTGCCATGCAGCCATTGTAGGAGATGGTCTTCCTCTCAGACAAAAGATCCACCAGGAACTTGGGGACAGTGACCGATGAGAAAACAATGTCCAGGATGGATTTGTTCCGCAGGAGAAAGTACATGGGAGTGTGGAGGTGAGACTCACAGGTGATGGTCACCACGATGAGGGCATTGCCCAACACGGTTGTGACATACACAGCCAGGAAGACCACAAACAAGAAAAACTCCAGCCCCCGGAAGTGAGTGAGTTCCAGGAAGACGAACTCCTTGATGTTCGTGTGGTTGCTCTGGCCCATGATGGGCACCACGCTCTTCTGGGTGACCTTGGGGATGATGTGTCAAGGTTAGAGGATGGTGTTAGGAGGAGTCAACATCATTTCTCGTATTTGTTATAAGGCTCTCAGGTGTCCTAAGCATTATGACTACTTAGAAAAACTGGGTTAGACTCTTCCCTCTTTGGGGCTGGAAATTCTTTATCCTGGTGATTCTTCTTTTGTGTCGTACATACTATGGGTTGAAGAACCAGTGCCATCCTCAGTCCTAACATAGACTAGAGGGAGATGGAGGACTATGGTGAGAGGACCTGATTTATTTTCTGTCCTGTAAGAGTAACTACTGTGTGCAAAGCTTATACTCCACCCAAGGCTTTTACTTATAGCATCTCAACTTGATTTTGATTCTTGTGATGTTGTGGGATTACAGAGTGATTATGATTATCACCATTTTATGGAGGGGAATTGAAGTTTAGAGCAGTTAATGACTTGGCCACATTTGCAAAACTAAATGGGAAACCAATGATTCAAAGAGTTTTCTGATCTGGCAACAAGTGTTTGTCCTTTGTTAAACATCCCCCTTCGCTGTCCCCTCCCACTCATTTTTGTTGCTTTATAAGTGAATTAAAGGACAATCCGTATGAAGGCAACTTGTGGACTTGAAAGCATTTTACAGCAAGATATTCACATCATCATATGCTCATGTCTTTACATGATTGTGTTTCTCTTTTTTACTTCCAGTTAGTTTTTTTTTAAAATTTTTATTTCTTGAATGCAAAATGTTATTTTTTTCCAGTTTTGTTGAGAAATCATTGACCCTTCTCAATATAAGTTTAATGCATATCTCATGTTGGGCCTACATATATGGTTATATGGTTACCAAAATAGGTTGCTAACTTCTATTTTTTTAAAATACAGATGCAATAAAATGGAAGGAAAGAAGAAAAGAAAAATAGGAAAGAATTTCTCCTTATAGCAAGAGATCAGAATTTACTCTTACCCACTTTCAAATATATTATAAAGCAGTGTTAACTAGTGATTACACCACTCGTCACTATTTGTCTTAGAATTGGAAGTTTCTAGCTAGCTTTTAATCTCTTTTTCAGAAATCTCTTTGTCAGTTATTTTCCTATACATTGTAGAGGTTCAATAAATGTTTATGAAATGAGTTTTAATGCAAAAAAAAATCACTTAATTTGAATGTGTCTTGAGAAACCTAATAAGGTAGGAGTTTCTAGTAGTAACTGACAAGGGGTTTGAGCACCGCACTGTGGGGCTTCTGCAGTCACTGCAGCACGAGTTCGATCCCTGGCCAGGAAGGGCGACCCACATGGCACAGCAGACCTCTCCTGCCTCGCCTGCTGCTCCCCTCAGCAGTGTGTTTCGGTCGATCTGCCTGTTCTGCTCCCCACTCTGTCTCTGGTGAACCCTCTCACTCCCTCCCGTGCCTCTGGCCTGTACCCCAGCTCTTGTATGCATAAATAAGTAAAAATTATTTTTAAAAAAAGGATTGTACATGTATACTTTACCTTTCTGGGGCTGAAAACTGAACACTATAAAAATCATAAAATCACATGTGTGCTAAACTAAAGTTGCCTGCAATCGTGTCTTTCACCTACCTTTGTGTTATAAAGGTGAGTGTACTGGGTACCCCATCTTCACTGCTCTCCTCTCAGTGCAAACACGTGAAGCTGCTCTGTTTCCTTAGGCTGAACTGCAAGTCTAATATAATAATCAGCATAGGGAATAGTGTCAGATAGTTGTAGGAAATGCAATTTTCAATGGAGAAGCTGGCACTGGCAGCTGCAGATGCAATGGGAGTTATTAAAAAGTTACTAAGCAACGTGGATATATTTGGGGATTTTTCCATTTATCATTCTGTTGTTTTCTAGTTTAATTCCACTGTGGTGTGAGACCATACTTTGTGTGATTAGTGAAGGTATATGTTATGGAATGGTAGATCAGAATGTGGTCTACCGTGGTGGATTTTCTATGTAGGGGAGCTTCAGAACAATGTGTGTTCTGTTGTTGGATGAAATACTTTATAAATGCCAGTTAGATTCAGTTCATTAATGGTATTATTCACTTAATTGTAGCCTTCCTGATTTTTCTCTCTATTGGAACTGCCAATTACTCATGGAGGGGTGTTGAAGATTCCAACTATAACAGTGAATTTGTTTACTTCCCCTTGTATCTCTATCAGTTTTCATGCTCTGTTGTTGAGTGCATATACATTAATCCTCAGAGAGTTGACCCCTTTCTTCATTATCATTATAAAGACCATCTCTCTCTTTTGGGGGCCATATTTGACATGCAACATTATATTAGTTTTAAATGATTTGAAATTTGTGTACAATGCAAGATGATCACCATAGTGAATTTATTTCCCTTAGATTTTTAGCAATTTTTCAAATACCATATAATTGCCTACACACCCCAGACTGTACACTACATCCTGTGAGGTACTGGGTTTTTACATCTTTTGATACAGTTTACCCATTTCATCCAGCCCCCCTATTCCCACTTTCTCCCTTTGGTAAATTTATTCTCTTTAAGAGTTGTTTGTTTCTGTTATTTGCTTAGTTTTTTAGACACCAATTATAGATGAAATCATATGGCATTTTCTTTTTTCTACCTAACTCATTTCACTTAGCATAATACCCTCAAGGTCCATCCTTGTTGTTGCAAATGGCAATATTTTATTCTTTTTTTGTGGCTTTGTAATATTCTACTGTACATAAATAGCACATCTTCTTTATTCATTGATCTATCAGCGAATGCTTAAGTTGTTTCCATATCTTAGCTATTGTAAGTAATGCCACAATGAACATAAGCATGCATACAACTTACAACTTTTTCAAATAATATTTCTGCTTTCTTCAGTACCCAGAGTGAAACTGCTGGATCATGGTAGTTCTATTTTTAATTTTTTGAGGGACTGTGACACTGTTTTCCAATTTACATTCCTAAAAACAGCGGATGAAGTTTCCTTTGTCTCCAAACTTTGGCCAACACTTGTTATTTCTTCATTTCTTGGATAATAATCATTCTGACATAAGTGAGGTGGTATCTCATTGTGGTTTTGATTTGCATTTCTCTAAGGATTACTGATGTTGGGCATCTTTTCATGTGCCTGTTAGTCACTGACATGCCTTTTTTGAAAAATACCTATTCAGCTCCACCTCTCTTTTTAAAAAATCAGATATTTTATTTTGGTGTCTGAATTTTACTAGTTCATTGTATTTTTTGAAAATTACTCCCTTATTAGATATGTGACTCCTGAATATCTTCATGAATACCTTTCAGAAGATTGCCTATAAAGACCCCGTCTATATCTTTAATGATTTTCCTTGCTCTAAAGTGTATATTTCCTAAAATTAATATATACTCCCGATTTCTTTTGGTTTGTTATCTTCATTGCATTCTGTTACTCTATCTGTAGAAAACCTATTTTGAAAAATCTACCATGCAGTTTTGTCTTTTACTAGGTTTATTTAGGCAATTTATATGATCAGGTGCTTTAAGAAGACTTTTTATTGTAAACTAAAACTCACTTTCAGCAAAGTAAGTCATAGTTACAGAACAATTGTGTGTAACCATCACTCAAATGAAATGAAAATGTTGCTAGCACTTCAGAAGCCATGGAGCATTACACCCTGACCACCTCGTCCCCCGGCCACTAAGGTTAATCACAATTCAACTTTTATGGTCACCTCTGGCTTTAAAAAATATTTTAAAGACTTAAGCTTCCATAAACAACATTGGTAAATTGTCTGCTTTGAACTTCATTTGCATTAGATCACATTATTGGCATTATTTTGTGTCTGACATCTTCTTCTTAACATTATGCTTGTAAAGTCAATCCATTTTGGTGCCTATAACTATAATTTGTTATACTTATCACTGTAATGTCCCATTGCAGAATATATCTCCTTTGCTCATTCACATCCTTATAGACATTTAAATTGTTTATTCTTTGGAACTTTTATGAAAAATGCCTTTGTGTTAGTGTTGCCTCAAGAAGCAAAAGCCAAGACAGGACTGAATATGCAAAGGTTTTAGTAAAGGTGATTTCTTTGAGGAGAACTATGGAGAGAGTGGGGGAAGACTGGGATTAATGTCAGACCATGATGCAAGCTGGATGCTAAGGGAAGGAGTGAGGGGAAGGTGGAAGCCCAGCCTTGCCTTGGCCCTCTGTGTTGGCAGAAAGGAATGGTAAGAGAGTGTAGCGCAGTGTTCTGTGGATGTTGGCGACTAAGAGGTGTTTGCTTAAATAAAAAAAATCTTTTCTTGTATGTCCAATAGACCTACTCTAATGGAAAAGTGAGTGTGTTGGGAAGGGGATGTGCCACTGCCTTTGAGAGCAGGATTAACAGAAATGGCTGTGTGGGACAGTTTCATCAAGGGGTGAGACCATGCACATGATATCCAGGGATAAATCACTCTGAAATAATGGCAAATAATACTCTGGATGGGGCAGTGGTGGCTAATCCGTTCAGATGGAGAAACAAAGGTTTTATATATAGGGGCAATTGATTCAGACAGAAGAGAGCTGGAGGGAGAGTGGGGTGCTCCAGTGGAGACTGACCTGGGAAATAGAGGCAGGGACTGATGTGGTGAGTGAACAGTGTGCTAAAATCAAAGGCAACACTAAGCAGGCAGTTCAGGTGACTGAGATGAAGAGGAGCCAGATGTGCTATACAGATGTGCTATATCCATATTCTCGAACTCCTACATAGCTGAGATCAAGAGAAATGGCTGCAAAGGGCAGTGTCCTTCAGTGTTTACTTGGCAGATTAGTTAGAGGCCATCGTGGGAGTCCAGTAGGGCTAGCTTGGAGAAAGTGTTTGAAGGAGTAGACATCACGCTCCAGGAATTGACCTTAAATCTGCTTAGTGTGTCATTTTGGGTCATGCCACACGCTAGTAATAGAGTTAGATGCCTGTTCAAGTTCAAGGCTGTTTGTTGTTGAAGGTGGAAGCGGAGCGGATCTGCCCTGACTTCCCATGGTGCTCAGCAAGTCCACTTAATCTCCTGGGACTAGCCTTCTGATTTGGGGCACAGGAGCAGTGCTGGGTGCTGCAGTACTGCAACGAGCATAGCTAAGTAACTGGTTCCCAGGGCATAAGCACCCAAGGAAAGATGGGTGTAATACCAGTTGTGACAATAGGTTGTCCTGGGAACAGGACAGCTGCTCTTGCCTCTCACCATTCATGGTGTGGTCGGTAGACAGAGGGCCATGAAGAATGGTGAGAGGCATCTGGGAGGGGGAGTCTCCATTTCATATACGCCCACAGAGATCTCTCCTGCCTGAGCCAGAGGTGGAGGTAGATGCTATGGGTCACTTAAGTCTCTGGTGGTTTGGAGAAATAGGTTTCCCATCATGAGCTAGTAAGACACTTTCTTCTTCCCTAGTACTTTCCACAGGGCATCTTTGATCTCTTTGTTCCTCAGGCTGTAAATGAGGGGGTTCAGCATGGGGATCACCAGTGAGTAGAACACAGACACCACCTTGTCCCTGCCCAGCGAGTAGCTGGAGCTGGGCCGCAGGTACATGAAAAGCGCTGTCCCGAACAGCAGAGTCACCACCATGAGGTGTGAGGCGCAGGTGTTGAAGGCCTTCATCCGGCCTTCCGCTGAGCGGATCTTCAAGACGGCGGCCACTATGTAGCTGTAGGAGACCAGGAGGATAAGGAATGACGTGCCCCCGACCGCCACCACCACCAGGAAATTCACCACCTGACTGAGGAAGATGTCAGAGCAAGAAAGTGCCAGGACTGGTGGGAGGTCACAGAAGAAGTGGTTGATGACATTGGGTCTGCAGAAGTGGAGTCGAAATATGGAGCAGGCCTGGGTCAGGGAGCTCAGGAAGCCACCCACATACGCCCCAAGCACCAGGCGTCTGCAGAGGCCCTGGGACATGATGGCTGTGTAGAGCAGGGGGCTGGAGATGGCGGCGTAGCGGTCATAGGCCATGGCCGTCAGGAGGAAGCACTCGGTGAGACCCATGCCCACAAAGAAGAAGAACTGAGCTGCACAGCCCAGGAAGGAGATGGTCTTCTGCTCCCGGAAGAAGTCAGTGAGCATCTTGGGAGCCACTGAGGAAGAATAGCAGATGTCAATGAAGGACAGATTGCTGAGGAAGAAGTACATGGGTGTGTGCAGACGGGGGTCACCTCTGATGAGAAAGATGAGGGCCAGGTTCCAGCCCACCGTCACAAGATAGATGGCCAGGAAGGTTACAAACAGGGGGACTTGGAGTTCTGGATGGTCTGAAAATCCCAGGAGGATGAACACCGTCACCGAGGAGCTGTTCAGGGCCTTGGCTGTGGACATGGTTCTCCTGGGTCACAAGGACAAGAGGCAGATCTAGGGTAACCATGGAATCTACATGACAAATAACCACAAAATGCATGAGAGGGAGGGCCAGCCATGCAGAGACTGACTTAATGCAGATTCCTGCTCTTTTCCACAGAGATGGCAACTATAGAGACTGTCTTAAATATTTGCTTTGAAATATAACACGGGGTGGTTGATATGAGCTTAAACTTTGGGTTCGGCCTCTTTACCTCCTGTCTCCACCATGGAGTGACTGTTCCTCTGGCGAGACAGCTAACTGTCCTAGGCTTCAATTGCTATCTTTGCAACAGCGACAATACCAACTTCACATAGGTAAAGTGGCACATAGAAAGTCCCCAGTGAAAGGTACAGTAAGCACAGTTTTGTGTGTTCCAGATAAGCCACATCATACCTGAAATAACTATATATTTAACTTTATTCAAGTTTCTTTTTTTTTCATATGTATTTGATTGTCTTCTTTTTTTTAATTAATTATATTTGACATCATTTGTAGTCCCCAGGGAGTGCCCACCACCATTTCACCGGTGCACCATCACCTCAGTCCCTTGTGCACCCTCTACCCTCATCCCCGTCTTTGCCCTCTTCCCTCCCCCTCCCCCCCCATGGTCCCTTTGGTTTATTCAAGTTTCAATATTGGAGTAGAGGAAGCAACTGGAGGGACCAAATTCAATTCGATAGCTGTGAAATAACCACAAATTTATCCTGTTTTTGATCTAAGGTATCAAGTCAGGTGTGTCTGGAGATACTAGTTGCCAAATAATAGATCTATATTATCAATAATAAATCTAGCAATCTATTAATTATCTACTAATTATCTAGTAATAAAACAACAATCCATCAATTATCTATGAATAACACATTTATACTATTACTAATGCTAATGTTGCTCCAGTTTCCAAATTTATTTTCAGACTGAACTAAATGATCTAATTGTCAAGACTGTGGGCTTTGGATTTGGATTGCCTGAATGAAATTCCCAATTTTGCAAAATTTTGATTTAATGAAGAGTGGTTTATGGGATATTAAGAAATAATATTCAGGAAGTAGGAAAATAATTCTTGGCTTAGTAAGTGTATTGTCTTGGGCAGGTCACTTAAATCTAAAATCTGAGATAATAGCATTTATTTTGTTGTTAAGATGTATCTGTCAATCATCTGTCTGTCTGTCTATGTGTCTGTCTATCTATCTATCTGTCTATCTATCTGTCTGTCTGCCTGCCTGTCTGCCTGCCTGTCTGTCTGTCTATCTATCTATCTATCTATCTATCTTCCATCATGTAGCATCCACTTTTCTATCTAATCTTCTTTAGGACACGCCTACCTTGTAAGTGTTCATTGTTGTGGTTGTTGTTTATACCCAAATCACAATGTATCCTCAATTAAATTCTTAGAATTTTCAGTATATAAAGCAATTTCCAAGATCAGGAACTTGATTCTCTCCTATCGACCGCTGCAGAAATTTCCATAGTGTCTCACACATCCACACTAAGTTGTAAATCTTAATCCCCTCTTAATTAAGTGGGTGCCATCAACCCACCTCTGAAACTGGGGTTCTATCTCTGCAGAAAACACTAGGAGAAGAGTGGCCCCACGGTCTGGGGGCTCACAGTGAGTGACCCTTTAAGGCCTGGAATAGATTTTAGTTCTTCTTGGGTCTTTTTTTTTTTTTTAAAGATTTATTTATTTATGCATACAAGAGCTGGGGTACAGGCCAGAGGTGTGGGGGGGGGGTGAGAGGATTCACCACAGAGAGTGGGGAGCAGAACAGGTAGATCAACGGAAGTACACTGCTGAGGGGAGCAGCGGGTGAGGCAGGAGAGGTCTGCTGCGCCATGTGGGTCCCCTCCCTGGCCGGAGGCAGGGATCGAACTCGTGCTGCAGTGGCTGCAGTTTGCTTCATAGTGCGCTGCTTAACCCACTGCGCCACCAGGGAGGCCCTCTTCTTCGGGTCTTAACCACACACTTTGGAAATCAGCAAAATTATCTCAGTCTGTTTTCAGCTTATTTTATCTACCTCTAAGTTATAGTGAGTCTCAGAAATACATTTTATTTTCCAAAATAGAAACTGTTATTTTGTGCATTTCCAAGCAATATGTGAGAACAGTAATTTGAGCACTACATAACCGTTAAATATTCAACCTAAAAATCACGTGCAATTCCCAGTCAATGCAAATAAAATCTTGAAACTGACAATCAAACATTCAATCTCTTGAAGTAACAGCGCTTACCATTCTGAGGTCCATCTCAGAAATCATTCCAAGTTTGGGAAGCAACACTTTCCCCATTTTTATTTAACCTTCAATTTAGAAACCACTTTGCTTTAATATCCCCAATTTTTCAAATTTTTTATACCTGTTACCAGTCAAGGCCTCATGGATTTCTAAACTTTCTTCTTGGAACCTACACAGAGAGTACCCAATAAAGTGAAAGTTAACCTGGGCACAAAGACAAAAGTGACTGATGAATGGCAGCACTCACCTCTCTTCGTCTGTCTGTCCTGCAGCCGAAGTCTGTCTTGAATTCTGTTTTAGATGGAATCTAATTGGGCTTCATATCTCATATCACTTCTAATCACCAAAGCACTAATGAGTTTGGAAAGCAAGCTGGACATTGACTGGTTCTTTCGAGCTTAGAATATCCACTTGTTGCATATAATGTGTGTCTGTGGACACAAAAACTGGAAGGAAAGGATCTACACAGAAAGAAGGGAGGCTGTAATCTTGATGAAGTTCTTCTGTGTCTGCTAATATCTGCTACTGGGTTATTTTGAAAGCATTTCAGAGGTGGGGGAAAATTTCAGAGAGATTTTTCCCTCTCCTTGGAGATGTTTCTTGCATTTGTGGGTCTTTTTTGAAAGACAAAGGAATGTATTACCCAAACTTTACAGATTGCTGTTAATTGATCTCTGGGGTGGTATGGAGAACACACCCATATAAATGCTCTGAAGACAGTGCTCATTAAACGCCATCATAATGCCCAGCACATCCAATCCCCTAGGGCTAATCATGATCTCTTTGGGTAGAAAATGAAGGGCAAACTCAGCATAGCAGCGGAACACACAGGGCAAGATAAACAGCCACCCAGAGGGCAGGGTGGTCTCTATATCTCATTATAATATGATTAACATAATACAATATAATTAACATGATACAATAAATGTAATATAATAAATATAATATAGTCTCTATATGCATATATATACATATACGCACACATACTATTCTTTGCTCCTTCACAGAAGCATATTAAATGGATGGGAACACCATTATTGAGCACCTACTATGTGCTAAGCCCTCTAGCTTTACATGTATTAACTCACTAAATCCTCCAAAACCCCCCTTGCAAAGGGGGAAACAGAAATTTGGAGGAGCAAAACAAGTGCAGACTTTTTTTAAAATTTATTTTTATTAATTTATTTATTCTATTTTTTCCCTTTAATTTAAATATATTTGTTTTTTTATTAAAATATTTTAAAATTTACATATACTTGCCATTAATTGTAATCCCCATGTATTCCCCATCACCATCTCACCAGTGCACCATCACCTCAGTCCCCCGTGTTCCCATCTTCCCTCAACCCTCCTCCTCCCCTCTCCCCCACCAAGTGTCCCCAATTTGTCCTTGTCTTTTCATTTTTGGTTTTTGTGTCTTTCTTGTTGTTATTATTATTATTATTGTTCTTATTCCTTTCCTTGATCTTTATTTGGTTCCCTTATATTCCTCCTAGGGAAGGAGCCATCTGCTATTTTTCTTTTGCCTTCTGACAAGTGCAGACTTTTGCAGCTAGTAAGTTATGGATCTGATATCGGAATGAACAAGGTGACACTGAGCCCTCCTGTAACTGTATGGTCCCTGCATTGATTCTGGAGCTCAGGAACATAAGACTGTGCTGATCTGGTCAATAGTATCCTCAGTCCAGAAGTTCATTCTCTTCCTATAGACACCTACTACCTTCCTCCAGGAGAGAGACGTTAGAGACCTTTCCCCCTGAGATTGGAGGTATCACACTCCCAGACTTCAAACTTTACTAAAAAACAATAGTAATTAAAACAGCTTGGTACTGGAACAAAGACAGCCACACAGACCAATGGAACTATATAGAAAGCCCAGAAGTAAAACCACACATATATGGACCCCGATCTTTGACAAAGGAGGGAAGAATATGCAATGGAACAAGGACAGCTTATTCAACAAATGGTGCTGGCAAAACTGGTCGGCCACATGCAAAACAATGAAACTAGACCACTACCTTCCACCATGTACAAAAATCAGCTCAAAATGGATAAAAGATTTGAATGTAAGACCTGAAATCATAAAATATGTACAAGAAAACATAGGTAAAATGCTACAAGACATACATCTCAGTAATGCCTTTGAAGACGCATCCTCCAAAGCAATAAAAATGAGAGACGATAAACAAATGGGACTATATCAAGTTAAAAAGCAAAAGAAACATTAACCAAAACAAAAAGACTCCCCACTGATTGGGAAAAAATCTTTGCACCCTATACAACTGACAAGGGACTGATCACAAAGATGTACAAAGAACTCACAAGATTCAAGAAAATCAAAGAGAATGATCCAATCAAAAAGTGGGCAGAAGAACTTAAAAGACACTTCACCAAAAAGAACATACAAATGGCCAACAGGCACATGAGAAAATGCTCAACATCTCTCATCAGGGAAATGCAAATTAAAACCACAATGAGATACCACCTTACACCAGTAAGAATGGCACACATCAAAAAAACCAACAATAAATGTTGGCAAGAATGTGGAGAAAAAGGGACTCTACTACACTGTTGGTGGGAATGCAAATTAATCCAACCACTATGGAAGGCCGTATGGAGATTCCTCAGTCTACTAGGGATGGAACTACCATATGGGAGAGTAACAATCCCACCTAGGGATCTACTCAAAGGACATAAAAACACCGATCCAAAAGAGCACCTGCACCCCCATGTTTGTTGCAGCACTATTTACAATTGGTAAGACGTGGAAACAACCCAAATACCCAAAAGTAGAGGACAGGATCAAGAAGATGTGGTACATATACACAATGGAATATTATTCAGCAATCAAAAACGATAAACTAGGGCCATTTATAGAAACATGGATGGAGCTAGACGGAATTATACTCAGTGAAACAAGCCAAGGGCAAGAGAAAAATATCGATGGCTTCACTTTTAGGAGGGATGTGAAAGAACAACAACCACAACAAAAAATAAAAAAGAAGAAACAACTAAAAAAAAAAAAAAAAAAAAAAACGAGAAAGCTGAAGGAAATGGGCAATTACAACCAAAAACAAACAACCAAAAAAAC
>JAGFMF010012242.1:1353405-1366148 GCA_019455555.1 Galemys pyrenaicus
CCCTGGCCGGCAGCAGGGATCGAACTCGTGCTGCAGTGGCTGCGATTTGCTTCGTAGTGCGTTGCTTAACCCACTGCGCCACCAGGGGAGGCCCCGAATGAGTCTAGTTTAAAAAATTGGATTTATTTAAAACGGCACCACAAATGGGACATCATGATTTACCTCTACTGAGCCTTACTAAACGTTTTTATTTTTATACTTTTTAAAGATTTATTTATTTCTGCATACAAGAGCTGGGGTACAGGCCAGAGTCTCAGGACGTGAGAGGATTCACCAGAGACAGAGAGGAGAGCAGAACAGGCAGATCTACTGAAACACACTGCTGAGGGGAGCAGTGGGTGGGACAGGAGCGGTCTGCTGTGCCATGTGGGTCCCCACCCTGGCTGGAGGCAGAGTGACTGCGGTTTTATTCATATTGCGTTGCTTAACCCACTGTGCCCCTAAACGTTTTTATTTAATGGTGTCTTTCACTGGCAGTATGCTCTGTAGATTGCAATGGCCCCGGGCTGGTTTCTTTGTGAACACTGCACACGGGATAGAACTGAGAACAGGTACTTGAGGAACATATGGATGGTGCTGAGAGCACAGCGATTTTGAGGAGGATCCCTCATGTGATGATGTTTCTCTTGAGGGTTTCTTCCCCATTCTTAAAACTGGCCCTATAACGCAGGATGTCCGCTAGGTGGCAGCAGCACTCCAGCGGGGTGGGGATAGTGTAGACGCCGGTAATCTCTGATGTCTGTGGATGGTTTGTTCAGTTATCTCGGTTGTAATCTTCTTGCTTGGGTTTACGGAGGTCTTTGTTAGCTCTTTTGTTTCAGAGTAAAATCTGAAGTCAGGAGAGTTCAAGAGCCGGACCTCTCCCGGTAGAATGGGAATGAGAACTCAGCTCCTAGGAAACCTAGCTTCCTCCCTTGCTCATGTACATGTCTTTAAAGATTTATTTATTTATGCATACAAGAACTGGGGTACAGGCCAGAGGTGTGAGGGGGTGAAAGGATTCACCAGAGACAGAGCCCAGAACAGAACAGGCAGAACAAGAGAACAACAGAAATCCACTGCCGAGGGCAGCAGCGGTAGAGGTAGGAGGTCTGCCGCTCCATGTGGGTTTGTCTCCATAGCTTGGTTATTGTCCGTGGTGCTGCAGTGAACGTATGAGCAGATGTTCCTTTAAATTAGTGTTTTTGCTAGGAATGCTTCTATCAAAGAACTTCCTTTCTTTTCCTTGTCACAGTTTACTTTGGAAGTCACCTACCTCTGTTTCTTTCAGTGATTTCAATTACTAATTTTCTTTCTCTAAATTCAACCTATTACCTGTGGGTGAACATTCCCAGTAATTATATTTCTGCAGATAGAAGACATTTTTATTACTTATTCAATTTTTATTTTCAGACTCAGGATTCTTAACTTGATCCCCGTGAAGTGGATGAACTCCTTCTTATCAACTTTATTCCTGAAGAAAAAAAACTTCTGCAAACAGAAGATGAACATTCCAAAATTTCAGGTTTTCAGAACTTGATGTGTCCTTTGAGAATGAGCTGAATGAGCTCAATTTGCTCGGACTCAGCAGGTGAGGGGAGGGTCTGGCTGACTTGCCCACAGTCATATTTCCCCACCCTGGACAGTGCTGAGAGCAGCACCCGAAATTATAAAGGGCAAAGGAGCAGTTCATGTTGCAGTGAAAATTAATCCCTAATAAGTAGTCAGAGAAGAGACCATTCTCAGTCATGACCCTGGAGACTGAATGAAGGATGTCACTACTTCGCACTCATGGGTGACTTGTGTTGATCAGGCACTGGGCTAGGACCTTCTTATTCACATCTCAATACATGATCACAACAACCCACGTTGAGGTAGGTGTTATCAGTGCACCAGTTTTACAAGTGAAAACTGACATCGAGGAGGCTTAAAAACTTTTATATGGTAAAAATGGCAGAGCCAGAATTCAACCTCGATTCTTGGTGTTGGTAATGTGCTTTAAAACACAAGAGTTAAACACAAGATTTGTGACGAGATTAACACAGACTGCCTACTGATGCCAAGGGAAGTCCTCCTGCACCCAGGTGAGGGAACACCCAGGGGAGAACAAGGGGGACTGCAAATAGGACTCTGGTGATGGGTGGTTGGCCTCTCCCCACACCCCAGAGGACAATTAGTGTGCAGAAAGCGCTGGCTCTAATGACTGTTGAGCTTTTTCACTGTGAAACTGGGAGTGAGGGCCTGAAGGCAGCCCCCCTGCAGAAAGCTGTGAGTCCTCCTGCCCACTGGAATAATGACCTCCCACAGGCCATTAGGAGCTGATAACAAAGGAACAGGGATTCCAGAAGCAGCTATTACTGAGACAAAGCATAAACAATTGAAGCAAGCACCGGGCATAGAGCAGTAGGAAATGCAGAAGAACAGGCTGCAAACAACAATGCACAAAGCAGCCGTTTCCTGCTTGTGACCCAAGACCCTTCGCCTCAAGTAATTTGGTAAGTCACGTGTCTTCTCTCCCTCATTCTCCAGCAAATGACAATGATAGACGTACAGGCTATTCCACATTTTATCTTTGAACGGATAATAAATTCTATTTATTCTCAGGGCTGTTAGGAAGTTTCAATGAGCTAATATTAACAAACGAAATCCTGAGAAGTATATCTGTTACTCAAAAAATGCTCAATAAGTGTTTCTATTTTGCCTTCTATATTATAATTGGTGGCTCGTTGTAATACTACTCAGCCAAAACTCTGCTAAGCTCCCTTAAGAATCAGTGAAAAAATTCACTCATGTAACAAATATTTGCTGTGCCTTTGTCCCAGCCGCCATTGTGATAGTCTCAGTACAGACCCGTGAAGAGAACAGACAGAACTCTCTCTTGCCTTTATGTCATTTACATTCTGGTAGTGAAAGTTTTAGTACAAGAAGCATCAAGCTCATCTTACTTCACTTTTGGCACGTTTAACACAGTGACGTCCCAGTGAAGGGTTGTCCTGGTCTGGGGCGGGCCGGCTGCTCGCGCCGCCTGACAAAAGTTCGGGTATGAGGGACACTCCTGAAAGATCGGGGTGCGCCAAAGGCTGGCCCCTGCCACCCCCTTTTCTCTTGGCTAAATTGGAATTCTGTGATTTCATGCTATGTGCTTACTGAAAAAACATTCACAGGGGTGGTTATAAAACTGGCTGTTTTGTTAAACGAAATAATTGGATGCTCTGCACTTTGATGATAAACTACTGATTGGCCAATATAGTAACACAAATTCTAAAAGCCAATACTGCAAAACCAGGCAGGATCAAATGCAACTGGAATGTGGTTGCTTGCAATGTATAAATAAAGGCTGCTGAGGCCCTCAGGAGGACGTTTGCTACACTCTGACCAAGTGACTAGTGACTCCTCAAATCCCCTTCAGTTCACCGATGCCGTCTCTCCTGCGGGGACCCTGGCTTTAGCCGGAGCTGGCCGCCGACACTGGTCTTCTTGACTTTTACTGTCCCTGTCTTAATGACAATTTTTGGAAACCCAAGTGTAGGAGCCATGTTTATCTGTTTTAACAATTTCATTGAGATAGCTTTAACATATAGATGTTTGCTTCTAAGGTATACATCCTGATGTTTCTCTATATAAATATATGTATATATCACATATGAGTGTATACATACGCATGTGTCATTTGTGACAACAAGTGATACATAACACACACACGTACATATAGGCATCCATGTGGTGAAAAGATCACTGCCAACAAGCTAAACAACTTACCCAATACCTCTTCATAGTTACCCTTGTGCGTGTTTGGTGAGAAGATTTAAGAGCCTCTTGGAGACCCACAGTGCTGTAGTGCTAACGATTGTCACCCACTGCTCATAATGTCTCTAGAACTCACTCATCTCACACACTAAATCTTTGTACCTTGACCAATATCTCTGTATTTCCCCAACCCTAGCCCCTGGCAACAGCCATTCTACTCTGTTTTCATGAGTTTAAGCTTTTTAGATTCCATCTAAGACCACACAGCATTTGGCTTTCTGTGCGGGTGGGTTTCACTTAGAATGACGGTCACCAGGTTTGTCCACAAATGGCTGGTGCTCCTTCTTCCATAGTGGCAGAATCACATTTCATTGTGTGTGGGTATACATTCTTCATCCATCCACCTGTTACTGGACACAAGTTGTTTCCACGACTCTGTAACTGTGAATAATGCTGCAATGAACTTGGGAGAGCAAACATTTCTTCTAGATAGCGATTTCACTTTCTGTGGATACATACACAGATATGGGATTATGTGGCAGTTCTATTTTTAACTTTTTGTTTTCTGTAATGACTGTGACAACTTAGTTGACTTTTTAAATGCATTTTATCAGGTGACTGGGATAAGAACTTGTATAAAGTGAAATTATTTTCTAATAGTTAAAAAAAGTACATATATAGCATACATAGTTTAAGAAGTACCAGGAGATTATTGTAGGCTTTAACTTGCTGCTACCTGTTGGTATGCTCATTACTATAATAACAACTATAATAACAAGTGAAATCTAACTGATCACAGAGTTGCATCTTTCCTTCATGCAGGATGCAGGCCTATGGCTATAGGAAGAAATAACTCAGCTGTGACAAAATTCATCCTCCTGGGATTTTCAGATCAGCCTCAGATGAAGATTCTTTTTTTGGTACTATTTCTGGGCATCTACCTCCTGACCCTGGCTTGGAACCTGAGCCTCATCACCCTCATCAGGATGGATTCCCACTTGCACACACCCATGTACTTCTTCCTTGGTAACCTCTCCTTCCTAGACATTTGCTATGTGTCCTCCACAACTCCCAAGATGCTCTCTGACATCATCACAGGGCAGAAAGCCATTTCCTTTGTTGGCTGCGCCACCCAGTATTTTGTCTTTTGTGGTATGGGGCTGACTGAGTGTTTTCTTTTGGCAGCCATGGCCTATGACCGCTACGCTGCCATCTGTAACCCATTGCTCTACACGGCCCTTGTATCCCATACTCTTTGTTTAAAGATGGTGGCTGGCGCCTACATGGGTGGATTCCTTAGCTCTTTTATTGAGACCTACTCTGTCTATCACCATGATTTCTGTGGGCCCAACGTGATCAACCACTTCTTCTGTGACCTCCCTCCTGTCCTGATTCTGTCGTGCTCTGATACCTTCATCAGCCAGGTGTTGAACTTCATCATGGGCGTCATCGTGGGAATAGCGTCTGTCCTTGTGATCCTCATCTCTTACGTTTACATTGTTTCTGCTGTTCTGAAGATCAGCTCAGCTAACGGTAGGAGCAAGGCCTTCAGCACCTGTGCCTCTCACCTGACTGCTGTGACACTCTTCTACGGTTCTGGTTTCTTCATGTACATGCGCCCTAGTTCCAGCTACTCCCTAAACTGGGACAAGGTGGTGTCCATATTCTATTCCTTGGTGATCCCTATGCTGAACCCCATCATCTATAGTCTTAGGAACAATGAGATTAAATGTGCCATGAGGAAAGCTGTGAGAAGGACTCATGTTCTTTCTCATGGACACTCATTTTTCTGCCATTGAGCTTAAATCAGTTGTGAACGTTGTCATGTTGTTTTGGACTTGTTGACCTATACAATGATTTGTGTTAAGTAAGCTTTCTCCTTCTTCCCTTTCCAGATTCCCCTAATCAGTTAATGTACTGACTACTGGAAACACAGTTTGACCATAATTAATTTTTGGAATGCGTAGCATTAAAGAGATTGGGATCTTAAATGCTCAGTGTAGCAGAAATATTCACCACGATAAAGAATGCACAACTTAAAACATCAAAATAGAGTTTGAATCTATAGGAACAAAACACTGGGAAAATATAAGTCCAGCGTTCAGTGTGATCTTACCAAAAGATCCATCCATTTTGTCTCAAAAGGCATTATTGCATCTTTTAAAAAGGCTAAAAAGTTTCCACTGAGTATATATCCCACAATTTCTTTATCCAGTCTTGTCTCAGTGGGCTTAGGTGGGTTCCATGACTTGGCTATTGTGAATATATAGAATAGAAAAACATTAAACTAAGATGTTTTGTGGCTAATGTACGAATGGTGCCCACTTACTGCCTTTGGGTCTAAAGGGAGAATGACAATATTTATCCAAGAGAATTTTCCAGTTATGGTTGGATGCTAAACATGGAAGACACAGGCTAATTCTACATGGTGACTCCACGGTTGTATATTTAGGAGCTTTGTGACTGAAAAAAAAAAAAAAAAAGAATGACTATTTCTCTTGTTTGTTTGAGATTAAAAATATTTCCTTTTCACTCTTTTTGTAATAGAGGAATGAAAAAGTCCATGGAAGAAGAAAGAAATCACACATCTGTGACTGTTTTACTGGGGATCTCAGATAAAAAAGTATCAACTTATTTTCTTTCCAGTCTTCCTAAGATTTTACCTGGTTACCCTAATCTGGAACCTGGAATTTAACATTCTGATCAGGAGGGACTCACACTGTACACACCTTTATACTTTCCCCCCTTAGATTGCTCATTAAGAGACATCAGCTATTCCTCCATCAGCCCAGCAATGCTTAGTCCTTCGCAAAGTAGTGGTGGTATGTGTTACCTAACACTCCATTTTCCTAATATGTGAAGGTGAGAAAAAGTTTCCTTCACAGCTGTCATGATGGCAACCAGAGGTGCTAGGAAAGGGAGAAGGAGAGGGACGAGAACACAATCTGGGGGAAGGGGAGGAGGGACATAAGGGTCTATGGTGGACTGTGGGTTCCCTGGTGGTGGGGGAGCTATGGCAGCAGTGCCTGCAGGGGGGATCCAACACTTCTGTAATTCAAACAATGATGTAAGTCAATATTAACTCAACAAAAGCTATTACAAAATTGAACTATTTTATTCTTATAAAAAGAATATATTCACTTGAGAGCTAAACTCTAGTTCATAACAAGAGGAATATATAAACTAACTTATCAGTGAATGTTAAATCACATAATGAAGTCATTGCCCCATCCATGACTTTCTCCCCGGAGTAAGAGTGGCTGAAGTACAACAAAGCAAGATTGGGACTTGTCTAAAACCAGTCTGTACCCCTAATTACAGCAGGTAGATGAGCTCCATTTCAAAAAGAACCAAGAAGAAAGGTTGGTGGCATGATCTCAAGTAGAAGTTTCAATGAAGAATTATAATGCTGATAATTTGGATGCTCAATATCAGAACACAGGAATGACAGGGTGCATTCACAGAAGGTACCCGGTGTAATCCACACTCTGATAAGTACTTTACAGACGTCATCTAGCAGGATTCTCTCCATGCAGGGCGGCTCTATGTAGTGACTATGACTACCTGCCCATGATAGGTGACCTCCTGAGACTCGGAGGGACTCATGTGCTCAGGTCACACAACCAGTAAGGGAAGATGATTCTTCCCTTACTGGTTTAACAACCTGACTGACAGACACCATCACCCAAGATTGTTATCATGGCTGTCATGCCCTTTCTTATAATAGTTTTTATTGCATTCTTTCTTGCCCCAGTTTTATCTCGTGAGTAGGGAATAATGCAGGTATTCTTCACAGAGCTGCTTCACATTATGATGCTTCACATTTATGATAATAAATTCAGGTCAGGAATTGATAAAATGTGTATTAATATATTGAACATGTAAGTGCTTGGTAAATAGGAAAGTGTCGTGTTGGGCAGATACCTTAGCCTCTCTGGTTCAACTTCCTTACCTAGAAATTACATGTATGATACTGGACTATTCCTAAGAGCTTTTCAGTGCTAATGACTCCAAGTTGTTAAAATCTATAACCCTGAGACTACGCCAGGTTCAACTTCCTTACCTAGAAATTACATGTATGATACTGGACTATTCCTAAGAGCTTTTCAGTGCTAATGACTCCAAGTTGTTAAAATCTATAACCCTGAGACTAGACCAGAAGGGATGTGGCAAAAAATGGAGCGGATTAGCTGTGACCAAAACTCCATGGATCATGTCCCCAGAGAGCAAGTGCCTGGAGAGCGCCCTCCATCTCGTTGTCTCCCCCACTCACTCTTCTGCCCTCCATGATAAATAGTCCAGGACTTCCCACTGTGGGCACCTGTCTCGCTGTCAGTGGACAACCTGTTCCGTGACTCACAGCTCTATCCTGGAGTCAACAGTGTCCATCCTGGAATGTTTTCAGGGAAGAAACAGGCTATTGCCATCTTTGGCAAGGAGTGTGTAATCCTGAGGGAGCTTGATCAGGTGAGAAGCAAGATTTAGAATGAAGAGAGGCGTTTGTGCCTTTTCAACAGCTGTGTAAGCCTCTAGTAGGAGCTGTGGGGAACAAGGTGTGTCTCAGTCACGTTCATTCTTCAGCCCTTCCCTTTCCCGCCTTCCTTCCACTGTCCGCTGTGGTGTCTTCCTGTGGAACGTTCCTCCATGTCCAAATTTCCTGATGTGAGAGACAAGATTAATGTCAGGTATTACTCTGGGGTGAGTGCCAAAGTTAAGATCTAGTCTGTGATTTCTCAAGGACGGATAATGAACTCTGCCACCCTCTGGTTTCCACCTATGAACTGGGAAGAGTATGTCATCTGGAATCAAATGGGGCTGATTCTGTAAAGATGGACACTTTACAAGCTTTAAGAATTGAGCTGACTCCAAAACAATGATGTACTGAATTTCAGGGAGAATTTGCTATTATCAAAGCAGGCTTGTTTTTGCTTTCTGGACTTCCACATCCCAAGGATACTTTTCATTTGTTATCCCCTCGAGGAGCCTAATTTATAATGACTTGATTTCCTTTTACATACATGACTTCAGTTCTGAGTAGCAGGAAACAAACTGTTCCCTACATAAAGGACATGCCAAAACTCATGTTCAATGCTGTTGGTGTTTTGAAATACTAAAATTACATCTCTATTCTATTTTTTGGAGCACCTGAGGATTTGAAAACACTACCAGGGGCGTCCACAGGTACCAGAGGGACCCCACTGTAAATAAAAGAAATATTGGTCTTACTATATTTTCTACAACATCTTTTCCTAAATTAATTTTGCACCTGTATAAACTCCTAAACTCACCCCGTCCTAAGGATGGAAGAATTGGGTAGGATTTTGATGAACTAGATTCACACAGTGAAATCTCCAGTGAATGTAAATTCACACCAGTGAATGAACCTGTCAGCATTCCTTCTTCAAACTTTCCTGGGAAATGATGATGAAAACAATAAAAAAGTTCATCAAAGAGAGTGAGTATGTACATGTAGTATATTTCACGTAGCTGTCCAAATTTTAACGAAGTCAAATTTATCATGGAGCAAGTGAAACAATTCACAACTCATGCTCTTATTTGGTAGTGAAGGCCACACACATATATATCTAGTTATGGCTGTCTCTGTGACCAGGAGGTAATAAAGGAAGAAATGTAGTCCCACTGATTGATCAAAAACATGACATTGTACTATATGATGTGCATTTCCTTTAAGAGTGAATCCAACACAATAAAGACATAACATTTGTTTCAAAAGGCTCTTTAGGATAAAGCAACTTGTTGAATGGGCTATTTTTTCTTTCCTTCTTTATTTATATGTATTTGACATTAATGTAATGTAATCCCTATGTATTCCCCACCACCATTTCACCAGACCACCATCAGCTCAGTCCTTTGTGCTCTTATCTGCCCTCAACCCTCTCCCTCCCCCCACCCACTCAGTGTCCCCAATTTGTCCTTGTCTTTTTGTTTTTGTTGTGTTACTATTCTTCTTCTTCTTTTCCTTGATCCTTATTTAGTTCCCTTATATTCCTCCTACGGGAGAAGCCACCCGATATTTTTTTTGCCTTCTGAATGATTTCACTGAGCGTAATCCCTTCCAGCTCCATCCATGTTCCTATGAATGACTCTAGTTTATCTTTTTTGATTACTGAGTAGTATTCCATCATGTCTATGTACCACAGCTTCCTGATCCAATCATCTGTTTTTGGTCATGTAGGTTGTTTCCAGGTCTTACCTATTGTAAATAGTGTTGCTATAAACATAGGGGTGCAGGTATTCTTTTGACTCAGTGTTTTTGTGTCTTTTGGGTATTGAATGGGCTATTTAATAATTCTTGTGCCGTGGTCAATGGTATGAGTGAGAAGCAGCCACAATAAAGGGAGGTGGCGAACTGGAACTCAAGGCAATTAAATAGACAAAAATTAATGATGCTATTTATAACATTTATTGAGAAATTTTGTTTGCCAGGAACTGTGCCCAGACCTTATTCTCATCTCATTCATAAGGCAACAATCCTCTTGTGGTAGATATTATAATCACACTGTTTTTACAGATGAGGAAAAGGAGATATAGAGATATGAAAATGTTGTACATGTTTTTATGGATAATATTATAAAGTCCAACCTGGCACAATTCTCTGATGTGAATAATTGTGTTTTAAAACATGATATTTAGACAGTAGTGTTTGTGTGACTTTTAATTCCAACAAATCCATCCTAAAATGTAAAGCTGCCCCCCTAAATTTTCCCTCTGGTTGAGTTCCCAGATAAGGACGAGCTGTGTCCGGAGTGTTCTCACGACCTTCTGGGGACAAGGACATTCATTGCTGCCTCTTGGGCAGACACCCACTGCCGGGGCAAGAGTTATGTGTGGGCTCACAGAGGTAGGTCTTCATTTCTTGTGCTGACTCTGGTGAAGAAGGAGAAAAGAATTCCAGAAACTGCCTTTGTTTCCCTTTTCCCATGTCCATTGTCTACACAGCCTGACTTTTTTGAGCTCAAGCAGTGCCTTTTGTAGGCTGAGTCTTACACCTGGAAGTGACAGGAGACTCTGTGGGGACTGAGACCATGCACAGGGGCTGACAGTGACTTTGCTGGTAGATGGTCAGAGTTTCCAACAGATTTTCAAAAGTATCACTGATTCCATGAAGAGCCAGTCACCTCTCCAGCATATTAAGTTATAAGTACCTTTGAATTATGGAAGATGAATTTGTAGGTTCAAGGAAGGGAGCATGAGTATCTACCAACTCTTTATTATCTAATAACTTGGGAGACTTGCAGAGTTATGAAGTTGGTTTAGTCACAGCCATTCCTGAGCCACTACTACCTCTTTCCATGATTTTATTATATTATTGCTGTATCTCTGCAGACTACGTGAACATACGAAGGCAGTTACAAAATTACCCACTCTCAGTGATTACAGATTAATGGAATGCTAATTCTCAAGGTGATTTTAAAGAGCATCTGCTAGGTACCCTATTTTACATTATAGCTTAGATTGATGCAGGGTCTCTCCAAGTACTAGGTGCACATTGGGCTGCCTAACTAAAGTGACCATGATGCAGCTGTGCAGATAGGACAGTGACACCCTAATTTGGCAAAATTCCAATTGACATGTATTTGTAAACTGAAATGGGACAAATGAAATCAACTGCTGTGTTTTGTGCCATAGAGAGTGAAAATATTTATTCAAGATCATTTTTCAGTTAAGGTTGGCGTTCAACAGAAAGGCAAGACTAACTCAACATCGATGAACTAATCTTGTCTATTTAGACATTTGCATAGAAAAAAATGTAGAGTATTTCTTTCTGTTTCTGAGACAAAACCATCTTATCTCTCATCTTTTTCTCAGCAGGTGGTGCCAAGCAGACCATGAAAAGGGGTAAAAATCAGACCTCTGTTTTCATGTTTGTTTTCCTGGGAATCTCAGATAAAAAAGAGCTGCAGCTTAGTCTCTTTCCAGTCTTCCTGGGGATCTACCTGGTGACATTATTCTGGAACCTGGGTCTCATCACCCTAATCAGGATGGACTCCCACCTGCACACACCAATGTACACTTTCCTGAGTGTGCTGTCATTGATAGACATCTGCTATACTTCTTCCATCAGCCCAAGGATGCTTTCAGACCTGTTCAGAGATGAAAAAGTCATTTCTTTTGTTGCCTGTGCCACCCAGTGGCTTGCGGCTTCCTGGATGGGTCAGGCTGAGTGCTTCATCTTGGCTGCCATGGCCTATGACAGATACGTGGCCATTGGCAACCCTCTGCAGTACTTGACCATCATGGCGCCCGGGCTCTGTTGGAAGTTGATTGCTTGGGCCCTTTGGAGTGGTATGCTTTGTAGTTTAGTTCAAATAGTCCCTATCTTTAATCTCGATTTCTGTGGACCAAATATCATTCAACATTTCTTTTGTGACATACCAGAAATTATCTCCTTGTCTTGCTCCTATCACATCATCCACCAAATGATTCCTTTTCTGTTAGCTGTTTTTGTTGGTGTTGGTACTCTGGTTTTTATTTTTTTATCTTACGGTTTCATTGCAGCTTCTATCCTGAAAATATCCTCTGTCAAAGGTAGCACCAAGGCCTTCCACACCTGTGCCTCCCACCTGGCAGTTGTGACTCTGTTCTATGGCACAGCCCTTGCTGTGTACATGCAACCTAGTTCCAACCACTTCACTAAACAGAACAAGTTTTTGTCTGTGTTCTATGCTATTGTTATCCCCATGTTAAACCCTTTCATCTATAGTCTTAGGAACAAGGAGATCAAAGAGGCCCTCAGGAGGGTGTTGAAGAGGGCAACACATTACGTCACTAAGAATAATATTTGGTAGTGTTTATTGAATAAGGAAAGCAAAAATTAAGAAAACAAAATAAAATACTAAGGGACTGAGTATATCCACTTGTAAGCACAGGCAGAGGTAAGAATATGCAAGGTCCCCACTGTCGGTCACAAGAATATCTATCAGAAATGGTCAGAATCTGACTTCTTGACTCCTGGTGTCCTTATCCTTAGTGGTCTTCCTGCTGGGATTTCTCTG
>JAGFMF010012242.1:1371295-1391478 GCA_019455555.1 Galemys pyrenaicus
CTTCCTGCTCTCTGTGGTGAATCCTCTCACCCCCCACACCTCTGGCCTGTACCCCAGCTCTTGTATGCATAAATAAATAAATCTTAAAAAAAAAAAAAAGACAGGGTACGACTGCCATGGTAACAATCATGGGCAATAGTGCTGTCAGTTGTGCTGGTCCTCACTGGTTGTGTGACCTGAGCACCTCAGTCTCTCAAGTCTCTGTTTACCACCTATAAAATGGGCTGTGATCATAGTTACTTCATAGAGTCACACTTCATGAAGAGAATCTGATTTGTAATGTCTCAATAGTACTTATCAGAGTGTGTATAACACAAGCGGCCATTGATTAACAAAAGCGGTCAATCATGTGTTCTGATAGCTTTCTTCCAAATAGTGCTGCATTACTAATTCTTTATTAAGCATCTGCTTGTGATCACAGCCACAAACCATTGTTTCTTGGTTATTTTTGAAAAGGAGCTCATCTACCCTGCTGTGATTAGTTTTAAACAAGTGCCCATTCTTGCATGTTCTACTACAGTCAATATTTCTCCTGGGAGGAAGTCATGGATGGTTCAGTGACTTCATAATGTGATTAACACCTGCTAATCTGTTAGTTTATAGTCCCCCTGATGAGAACTAGAATTTAAACTTTAATTGAATGTATTCTTTTTGTATGAATAAGATAGTTTGATTTTATAAAATCTTTCATTGTGTTTATATTGGTTTATATCACTATTTGCATTACAGGAGTGTAGGATGCCCCTCTTCACGTGTTGCTGCCAGAGTTCACCTACCACCAGAGAAGCCATATCCACGTCATAGGGCCTTGTGTTCCCTCCTCACTCTGTTATTTTCCCCCCTTTCACCTTTTCCCAGCCCATCTTGTTGCCCTCATTCCACAGTTAGCTTTCAAGGTAACTGAACATATTCTTAAGATAAATGTCAAGACCCTGCCCTGCCCTGTGAGTGTAGTGGTGCAGGTAGAGGGAGCACCTAGCAGCCACACAGGGTGCAGCAACCACAGATGAGCGTGCCCATCAATATATACACAGCATCAGAGTCCACACAAAACCCAGAACGGTTGCACTGGCCCCACCCAGCCATGTGAGTGTAGGTGCACAGGTAGAGGGAGTGCACAGCCACCATACTGATAAGGGTGCCCACGAAGGAGAGGGGTGAGTGCCCAGGGGTCTAACTCAGGCATCACAGCCCTTGTGAAGCCCAGCATGATTGTGCCAGACCCAGCCTGAACTTCAGTCCCTGACACCCCAATTGGGAGCACCCCAACGTCAAGCCTATTGGCACCAGTGGCATGGTGACCCCACATGTAGGGCAAAACCAAAAGCAAACGCCAGAGAAAGAAAAATACAAGTAATCAAGCAAGCTCTTGGGGGAATGACACATCACCAAAAAAAAATCCGTCCCCAGAAATCAACAACACTGACATGGAAGAATTTCTCTGACAGTCAAAGAATTCAGAATTGCCATAATTTGAAAATTTAAAAAAGAAAAGGGGAAAATTATATGAGAAATATAATCAATGAGCTAAAGGATATAAATGAATCTTTTTTTAAATTTTTTTTAACTTTATTTTTTTCTTTTTTTTATTAAAATATTTTAAAATTTACATATACTTGCCATTAACCGTAATCCCCATGTATTCCCCATCACCATCTCACCAGTGCACCATCACCCCAGTCCCTCGTGCTCCCATCCTCCCTCAACCCTCCCCATCCCCTCCCCACCAGGTGTCCCCAGTCTGTCCCTGACTCCCCATTTTTGGCTTCTGTGTCTTTATTTTTTATATTGCTGTTATTGTTATTATTAATATTGTTCTTATTCCTTTCCTTGATCCTCATTTGGTTCCCTTATGTTCCTCCTAAGGGAGGAACCATCTGGTATTTTTTTAAAGATTTATTTATTTATACATACAAGAGCTGGGGTACAGGCCAGAGTCACAGAAGGTGAGAGGATTCACCAGACAGGGCAGGGAACAGAACAGGCAGACTGACTGAAACACACTGTCTAGGGCAGCAGTGGGCGAGGCAGGAGAGGTCTGCTACACCATGTGGGTCCCCTCCCTGGCTGGCAGCAGGGATCAAACTCGTGCTGCAGTGGCCGTGGTTTGCTTCATAGTGCGTTGCTTAACCCACTGCGCCACCAGGGAGGCCCTGTAAATGAATCTTTAAATAAGAAAAAAAAGGAAATGAAGAATATTAAAAGGTGAATGGTGTAGCTAAGGAATTCTGGAAAAAGAAATAAAAACAGAATTGATGAAGTAAAGAAGGAGTCAGTACTTTCAGAGATACAGATATAAAAAGGGTCAAAAAAGAGGGATAAAGAAAAGGAATGAAAAAATATTCTAGAACTATCCAATGCCATGAGGAAAGGAAATATGAGAATCATAGAAATCATAGAATATGAAGAGAAAGACAGAGGAACTAAGAAACTGTTCAAGGAAATAATCGAAAAGAATGTTCAAACATGAGAGGAGATGAAAGTGGACATTCAGTAAGGAGATGAAAGTGACATTCAGTAAGCTAGAAGAACACCAAATTATCAAATGAAAGAAGAATTGCAAAACAACCCATAATAGTGAAGACCACAAGTATAAGACAAAGAAAAAATAATGAATCTGACAGGGAGAAGGATAAGACAACCTATAAAGGAAAACCAATTAGGCTGATATTAGACTTCTGTGAAGAAACACTGGACTAGAAGGGAATGGAGCAACATATTCAAAAGACTCCAAATCAAAAAACAGCCAGCCACTAATACTTTATTCTGAAAAACACTGCTTCCTATACAAGAGAATAGGACCAGCTAAGACAAACAAAATCACTTCACAAGGTGACTTGAGAATAAAGTACAGGAAAAGGTTTGGTGGGAATAAAAAGACTTAATAACTTTCTCCTCCTCCTCCTTCGCTATCCCACCCTCCTAACAACCCCCCCACCCCTTCCATCTCCTCCCCTTTAAGCTCCTCCCCTTCCTCTCCTCCAATCCTTTTTCTTCTCTGTCAGTCATACCCTCCCTCAACGTCCAGAATTAACTTTATAATATGTTCATTTTCTCAATCTTTCATTTTCACCATTTAATAAACATAGTCCTTTATTTGTCAACTGAAATATAAGTATATGCAAAGAAGTAAAAGAAATTCCGAGAAGAAAGTACAGTTTGTGTGATATCCTAGGTGCGACTCCTTTATCTACACACAGTATCTATCACAACATCTCAACATCTGTGTTCTTGAACACAGGGTTTATCTACATGAGACTAATCATGGAAATGGGCTTTCAAGTTGCCCGTCATGTTGGTGCTGCTACTCAGAGAAATCCCAGCAGGAAGACCACTAAGGATAAGGACACCAGGAGTCAAGAAGTCAGATTCTGACCATTTCTGATAGATATTCTTGTGACCGACAGTAGGGACCTTGCATATTCTTACCTCTGCCTGGAAATACCCAGCCCCTTAGTATTTTGTTTTCTTAATTTTTGCTTTCCTTATTCAATAAACACTACCAAATATTATTCTTAGTGACGTAGATGCGTTGCCCTCAACACCCTCCTGAGGGCCTCTTTGATTTCCTTGTTCCTAAGACTATAGATGAAAGGGTTTAACATGGGGATAACAATAACATAGAACACAGACAAAAACTTGTTCTGTTTTGTGGAGTGGCTGGAACTTGGCTGCATGTACACAGCAAGGGCTGTGCCATAGAAGAGAGTCACAACCGCCAGGTGGGAGGCACAGGTATTGAAGGCCTTGGCACTACCTTTGACAGAGGATATTTTCAAGATGGAAGCTGCAATGAAACCATAAGATAACAAAATAAAAACCAGAGAACCACCAAGAACAATAGACACTATCACAAATAAACTCATTTGACCGATGAAGGGATTAGAACAAGACAGGCTCAAAATTTCCGGCATGTTACAGAAGAAATGTTGGATGACATTTGGCCCACAGTAGTTCATCTCAAAGCCAGTGATTGTTTCAATTAAGCTAGAAAGGAAACCACACCCAAGGGCCCCAGCAGCCATCTTCCAACAGAACCCGGGCACCATGATGGTCGAGTACTGCAGAGGGTTGCCAATGGCCACGTATCTGTCATAGGCCATGGTGGCCAAGATGAAGCACTCAGCCTGACCCATCCAGGAAGCCGCAAGCCACTGGGTGGCACAGGCAACAAAAGAAATGACTTTTTCATCTCTGAACAGGTCTGAAAGCATCCTTGGGCTGATGGAAGAAGTATAGCAGATGTCTATCAATGACAGCACACTCAGGAAAGTGTACATTGGTGTGTGCAGGTGGGAGTCCATCCTGATTAGGGTGATGAGACCCAGGTTCCAGAATAATGTCACCAGGTAGATCCCCAGGAAGACTGGAAAGAGACTAAGCTGCAGCTGTTTATCTTCTGAGATTCCCAGGAGAACAAATATTTTCATAGACGTGAAGTTTCTGTCCCCTGCCATGGATCTATTTGGCACCATCTGCTGAGAAAAGATGAAACATGAAATGAGTTTCACTCTCAAAAAAGAGAAAATAATACTCGTCATTTTTCTTTTTCAAGCAACTCATTAGCTATACAAACATGTATCAGTGAGAAGTTAATATTGCCTCTTTCTTAGTGATCAGTCTTAACGGAAAAATTTTTTTGATAAGTATTCTCACTTTCCCTATGAGACAAGACACAGTAGTTAGGCATCATCAGTACTTTATCCACCAAAATACCTAAGTATTTTGAAAGTATTCCTTTCATTTGTCCCATACAAATTTACAATTACATGGCAATTAGAATTACACCATATTAGGGAGACACTATCCTACCTGCCCAGCTGCATTATGATCACTTTAATTAAGCAGCCCGATGTGTAGCCAGTGCTTGGAGACGACCCTGCATCAACCAAAGCTTCAATGTAAGATGAGGGTGCCTAGTAGGTGTTCTTTAAAATCACCTCGAGAATTAGCATTTATTAATGTAAAATCATCAAGAGTGGACAATTTAATAACTGCCTTTCTATGCTCACATAGTCTGCAAAGATATGGAATAATAAAATAGATCATGGAAGGAGGCACGTGACCAGTAGTGGCTTGGAAATGGATGTGACTAAACCAGCTTCACAACTCTAGCAAGATGTTAGGTAATACAGAGTTAATAGAACCTCACGCTCCCTTCCTTGAACCTGCAGATTTGTTTTCTGTAATTCCAAGGTACTTATAATTTAAATTGCCTGGAGAGCGAATCTTCCTCTTTACTGAGTCAATAATAGTTTTGAAAATCTGTCGGAAACTCTGAGCCTCCCTCCAAGAAAGCCACCATCAGCCTGTGTGCATGGTCTCATGGATTCTCAGTCCCCACAGAGTCTACTGTCACTTCCAGGTGTAAGACTCAGCTCATAAATGTCAGGACGTGTAGACAATAGACATGGGAACTGGGAAACTGAGGCTGCTTCTGGAATTCTTTTCTCCTTCACTGGAGCCAGCAAAGGAAAATGAAGACCTGCTTCTCTGAGCCAACACACCACTCTTGCCCCGGCAGTGAGTGTCTGCCCAAGGGATAGCAATGTTCTTGTCCCCAGAAGGTCGTGAGAACACTCAGGACACAGCATGTTCTTATCAGGGAACTCAACCAGGAGGATAATCCAGGGAGGCAGCCTTCTGCTTTAGGATGGATTTGTTGGAAAAAAGTCTCATATGAGCAGTGAGGTGCTAAAATGCAGTGGGTTTTTTTTATTCTATTTTTCCCTTTAATTTATATATTTGACATCAATTGTAACCCCCATGTATTCCCCATCACCATATCACCAGTGCACCATCACCTCAGTCCCCCGTGGTCCCATCTAAAATGCAGTGTTTTTAAAACACCGTTATTCACACGAGAGAATCGGGGTACAAGTTGGACATTATTGTATTATCTATAAAAACACACGCAACACATATCCACATCTCTGCTTCCTACTTGTAAAACTAGTGTAATTATAATATCTACCACAGAGGAATGCTGCGTTATGAAATGAGATGAGAACAAGAAGGTCTTAGCACAGTTCCTGCAAACACACATACCTCAGTAGATGTCACTAATAACATCATTAACTGTCTTCAGGGTCATGGCCACAGCTGCCTCTTCCTTCCATCTGACTTTTTATTATGACTCGTTTTAAATGTAGTGACAATGGTTCTGTTACTCTTTAACATTTGAGGTGCGCTCCCCACACTCCTTGATTTTGATTTATCATTGTGGATGAGGCAAACACCTTGCTGAATCTAAATAAGTGTAGCTTTCACCCCAAGGACACAGACTCTGAAATTCTGGATATTTGAGATGGTTTTTGAAATCTTTGTTTTGGGAATAAAGTTCTTAAAAAAGAGTAATTTATTTCATGGAGATCACATTAGCAATGCTAAATCTGAAGATGAAAGTTCATCAGATGATAGAAATATCTTCTATTTGAAAATGTAAGGACTGAGACATTTGACAGTCATGACAATGGACTCAATAAGAAAGATATTTAGCAAGGTGATGGATGAAAAAAATTAAGACAAGTAACATCCAAAAAAAAAAATTCAAGGAAGTTCTTCAGCAAGAGGAACATTCTAGTAACAATTGGGGATAAACTAGTCCAAGAGATCCTGAATCTTATAGAGTCAAACCCAACTAACCATACTATGGACACGTAACTTGGTATTTAAAAATATGCAGGCAAATGCAATAAATATCTATTCTATGTCTCTCTCTATTTAGTGGAGCATTGAAAACTAAAAATCCTGCCTTTATGACATTAATAGCCTTTGAGGGCATTAAGCTAAGTGAAGTAAATCAAACAGAGAAAGGCAAATATTATATGATCAAATTCATGTGGCATCTAAAAAATAAGTTAATAAGTTAAGTTTTTCTAAACAGAAAAAATGTTGCAGACTCCAGAGGCAGAAGGTGAGTGTGGGGGAAACAGGTGACGCAGGTCAAAAGGTACATTGTTCCAGTTATAATCAAAATAAGATGTGGGATGTCATCAACAGCAAGGGAGCTACACTTACAATATTTGATTGTACATTTCGAAGTTCATAAGAGAGAAAACCTTAGATCCTCATCACTGGGTGAGAATTTTGTAAATATATGAGGTGAGAGATGTTATAACTTTGTATGGTAGTCATTTTACAATACATACGTATTCAAAATACTGTTATATGCCTTAACTCCAACAGTGCTATTGGGCAACTATATCTCAATAAAGTGGGAGAGATTTGAGTCCTGGTACTTTCTTGCTACTATAACTTGTCCCAGTGGCTAAAACTCACTAAATATGATTTACTCATAATGAGGTGAGGACAGAAAGAGTCCCAAGACTATATATGTGTAAGCAAATATCTGCAACATTCCAATACACAGTAATTATTAAGTAGGTGTTGGCTGTTACTAGTACTGTCATTGATTGTCCCCAGACGACTATGAACGGCAGTGGCACCCAGAGCTAGAGATTATGGAGATGCTAGACTTTACAAATTATTTGGGGGGAAATTGTCACACATCATCATGCTAGTAGACCAGGAGGGGCATTTTCTCTTGTCAGATGCAGTTTCAGTCAGCACATAGAAGCGAGTCAAACCATAAAGATAAAAACCACATAAATTATCTATTTAGTTTGCTTGAGTTAGGGTCTCCAACTGCATTTATTGTGGCTGCTTCTCACTTGTGCCAGGGACTGACAAACACTGTAATGATTAACATCCCACTGAACAGACTGCCTTATCCTTAGGAGCCTTTAAAGCAGATGTCATATCTTTACTGTACTGGATTCATTTTTAAGGGGAATGTGTATCACATAGTACAAGGTCAAGTTTTTGATGAATCAATTGACTACAGATTTTTATTGATTACATTCTAGTAACAGAGGCAGCCATAATTAAAAGTATTCTGCATGACCCATCACTACAAAATAAGAGAGTGGGTTGTGAATTTTTCACTAACTCATGGGAAACTTTACCTTGTTAAAATCTGAACAGCTAGATGAAAAGAAAATCTGAATATGCTCACTCTCCTTGATGAAGTATTTGTATGTGTTCATCATTACCCAAGAAATCATGAAGATGAAATATGGCTGACATAAATATTCACTAGAGATTTCACTGTTTGGGTCCAGAAAAGCAAAATCCAATTCTTATGTTCATAAGATGCAATGAGCTTAGGAGTTTGTACAGGCAAAAATCAATTAATAAGAAGTCAGGATGTTGTGGAACGAAAAATACTGATGTCATATAAGAAAGGCAGATAACATAGTAGGACCAACACCACCTGTATTTACAGGGAGGCCCCTCATGAATCTGTGTACACTCAGGCAAGTGTCTTCAGACTTTGCAGATGCAGGATTACTAGAAAATAGAATAGAACTATAATTGAACTCTGTTAAAAGACCAAAGATATGTACGTGAGCTTTTTTTACATAGGGATGAATTTGTCTTTTGCTACTCAGAATTGAAGTCATGTATTGAAGGGGAAATCGAGTTAACATTGTTATTTTAAAACAGATTCCTTAAGGGGATAACAAAAGAGAAGGGAGTGGATAAGTCTGGAAAAAAAGGACAAGCCTGCTTTGAAGACAAGAAATTCTCCCTGAAATTCAGTACATCATTGTTTTTGGTTCAGCACTCACTCAATTATTAAATTGCATTGTCTCCTCTTTTCACAAGCCATATCATTTGCTATTAGATGACAGTCCCAGTTCATATATGGAAAACCAAAAGGTGAGAGAATTCAATGTCAAATCCTTTAGAATTACAGAACTACATTTCAACATCAGCCCTCGCCCCAGAATAATACCTGACATTTTGGGTTAAAGTATAACCTTGTCTCTGAGGTCAGAGAATTTGGATGAGGAGCACTCCATGGGAAGACACCACAGAGGAGGGTAGGGAAAGGAGGCAGAGGGAAGTGTTGAAGAATGAAAGTGACCAAGTGTCATGCACCTGCTCCTCACAGCTCCTGCTAGAGGCATAGACAGCTGTGGTGACAGCACAGAGAATTCTGCTCTTTCTACATCTCGCTTTCTCACCTTGCCCAATATTCTTCAGGAGTACAGATTTCTTGCCAAATTGAATAGAGTATTTCTCTCCAGAAAAAATGTTCCAGGGTGGACCTCGTCTCCAGCATGGGAGCTGCTGGCCATGGAACAGGTTGTTCTCTGACAGCAAAAGAGACAACCACACTGGGGAGTCTTTGAATATTTATCTAGACATCAGCAAGGAAGGAGGAAAGACAATGAGATGGAGGGAGCTCTAGGTACTTGCTCTCTGGGGTCACGTTGCTATGACCACGTTGCTGTGGTCACAACTAATCTGCTCCATTTTGCCAAGTCCCTTCTGGTCCTTTCTTCTCCATAGTCCTGGCATAGTCTCATGGTTATAGATTTTGTTTTAATAAACTAAGAATAAGGTAGTCTATTTACAGCTGTGTCATCATTACAGTGTTTGTCGGTCCCTGGCACCAGAGAGAAGCAGCCACAACAAATGCAGGTGGAGACCCTAACTCAAGCAAACTAAATAGACAATAACTTATGTTGAATTATCTTTATGGTTTGACTTGCTTCCTCGTGAGGTCTGAAACTTCATCTTTCAGGAGAAAATGATGCCTCATGATCTGATGGGATGATGATGATGTGTGAGAACTTTTTCCCAAGTTAACTGTGAAATTCTAGCTCTTCTGTCATTGCTATCTGGGGACCATTGTCATTCATAGTCATCTGGGGACAATCAATGACAGGAATAGCAACAGCCAACAGCTACTTAACAGGTACTGTGTACTGGAATGTTGCATGTATTTGCTTACATATACATAGCCCAAGGCTCTTCCTGTCCTTACTTCTTTATGAGTAAATCCTATTTAGTGAGTTTAAGTCAAAGGGACAAGTTATAGGTGTAAAAGGCACCAGAACTTTCCCCATTTTATTGAGACAGTGCTGACAGGGACATGGTCGATGTAAGGCACAGAACATAGTATCTTGACATATGTATGTACTGCAAAATGACTGTCATAACAAAGTTCATTAACACCCATCACCTCACATATTTACAGTTTTCCCCCAGGAATGAGGATTTAGGTTTATTCTCTTAGCAACCTCCAAACGTACAATCTGGTGTTGGTAAGTGTAGGTCTCTGGCTGTTGATGACATCCCACACCTTATTTATATTATAACTAGAACGATGTACCTTTGGACCAGTGTCACCTGTCTCTGCACACCCACCCTGCCTTGGGAGTCTGTGAAATTCTCTGTTTTGATAACTTTGGTTATTTTTTAGATTCTATATAAATTTGATCATATAGTATTTGCCTTTCTCTGTTTGGGTTACCTCACTTAGCATAATGCCATCAAGGGCTGTTAATGTCACAAAGGAGGGATTTTTGGTTTTTCGATACTGAATGGATATTAATATATAATATAGATGATAGATTAATATATAATCTAAATATAGATTGATATATAATATATGTTTCCATGGTTTGGTCTGTCCATTTGTAATACCAAGTTACGTGCCATAGTATGATTAGTTTGATTTGACTCTCTCAGATTCAGGATCTTCTGGGTCAGATTATCTCCAATTCTTCCTGTAACGTTCCTCTTGCTGAAGAACTTTTTCGTCTTTGTTGGCTACAGTCTATTTTGGCAGTCACTTGCCTTAATTTCTTTCATTGTCACTTTGCTAAATATCTTTGCTGTTGCAAAAGATACTTATCTATTTTCTTGTTGCAGTCACAGTCATTATATTCTTTCATAAAGCAGATATTTCTATTATTTGATGAACCTCAATTTCCAGATTTAAGATTACTAATGTGATATCCTTGAAGTAAATTAACCTTTATTTCTGAAGACAAAGCTTTCTAAAACAGTAAATAAATGTCTCAAAAATTCAGAATTTCAGAGTTGAGGTGTCCTTGGGGAGAAAGCTGGATATTCAAGCCAGTAAGTGGTTTGATCCACCCACAATGACACATCAAGGTCATGGAGTGAAGGGAGTAGCATCTTAAATGTTAAAGAGTAACAGAACCATTTTCACTACATTTAAAATGAGTCATAAAAAAAGTAAATGAAAGGAAAAGGCAGCTGTGGCTATGACCCTGGAGACAGAGTTAATAATGTTATTAGTGACATTTACTGAGGTATTTGTGTCACAGGAACTGTGAAAGACCTTTTTGTTCACGTCTCATTATAACACACAATCCTTTTAAGGTAGGTATTATCATTACAGTAATATTATTACAAGTGAGGAATTTAAGAGGTAGAGATACACAAATTTTGCATGTCCATATGGGTAAAATGAAAAGTCCAACTTGAAGCCCAATATTTTCATGTGAATATCTGTGTTTTAGCACAAGAGTGTTTGTGTGAAATTTAATTCCAAAAAATCCATCGAAAGTAGAGGGCAGCTGCCTTTCCTGGCTTTCTTCATGGTTTAAGTGCCCGGATAAGGATGTGCTGTGTCTGGAGTGTTCTCATGACCTTCTGGGGACAAGGACAGCTGCTGCCCTCGGGCAGACACTCCCTGCTGGGGCAAGAGTCGTGTTTGGCTCAGAGAGGCAGGTCTTCATTTCCTGTGCTGACTCCAATGAAAGAGAAAAAGTATTCCAGAACCTGCCTTTGTTTCCCAGTTCCCATGTCCATTGTCTACACATCTTGTCATTAATGAGCTCAAGTCTTACACCTGGAAGTGACAGTAGACTCCGTGGTAACTGAGAATCCATAAGACCATGCACAGTGGCTTTGATGGGAGGAGTCTCAGAGTTTCCAACAGATTTTTCTAGGTATAACTGATTCAACGAATACCAAGATTACTCTCCCTGGCAATTTAAGTTATAAGAATCTAAGAACTTAGTGAGACAAATCTGTAAGCTCAAGGAAGGAAGCATGAAGTTCTATTAACTCTGTATTTTCTAACTTCTCAGGAGACCTCCTTCAGTTATGAATTTGGTTTAGTCACCGCCATTCCCAAACCACTACTGGGCATTGCTTCTTTCCATGACACGATGATAGTATTACTGTCCTTTCAGACTCTGGAAAACGGAAAGACTCTTACAAAAATGTCCGCTCTTCCTTATTATTAATTGAATATTAATTCTCAGGCTATTTGAAAGAACACATACTGAATATCCTCATTTTATATTGAAGCTTCACATGATACAGGGTCTTCTCCAAGCCCTGGGTGCACATCGGGCTGCCTGGATAAAGTGACCACGCATCACCCTGTGCAGGTAGAACAATGTCACCCTAATTTGGTGTAATTCCAATTGCCACGTAATTGTAAATTTGTAAGGAACAAGAGAAATCTTGATATTTTAGTGGATAAAGTTATTATGTTGCCTAACTACAGTGCCTTGTCTCATAGGGAAAGTGAGAATATTTTTCAAGTTAATTTTTCAGTTAAGAACGGTGATTATACAAACAAGCAAGATTCACTAGCACTAATGAATCCTGTTTGTATATTTAATCAGTTGCATTGAAGAAAAATGATGAGTATTTCTCCCTACTTTTTGAGAATTCAACCTTTTCATCTTTTTCTCAGCACATGATACCAAGTGGGTCCATGGCAGAGGACAGAAACCTCACATCAGTGACAATGTTTGTTCTCCTGGGAATCTCAGAAGATAAACAGCTGCAGCTTAGTCTCTTTCCAGTCTTCCTGGGGATCTACCTGGTGACATTATTCTGGAACCTGGGTCTCATCACCCTAATCAGGATGGACTCCCACCTGCACACACCAATGTACTTTTTCCTGAGTGTGCTGTCATTTATAGACATCTGCTATACTTCTTCCATCAGCCCAAGGATGCTTTCAGACCTCTTCAAAGATGAAAAAATGATTTCTTTTGTGGCTTGTGCTACCCAGTGTTTTGTAGTTTCCTGGATGGGTCAGGCTGAGTGCTGCCTCTTGGCTGCCATGGCCTATGACAGATACGTGGCCATTGGCAACCCTCTGCAGTACTCGACCATCATGGCGCCCAGGTTCTGTTGGAAGATGGCTGCTGGGGCCCTTGTGTGTGGTTTCCTTTGTAGCTTAGTTGAAGTAGTCACTGGCTTTAGTGTGTACTTCTATGGGCCAAATGTCATCCAGAATTTCTTCTGTAACATAACTGAAATTATTAGTCTGTCTTGTTCTAATCCCTTCATCAGTCAAATGAGTCTTTTTCTTGTCATTCTTTTTGTAGCTGGAGGTTCTATGATTATAGTCTTGCTGTCCTATGGTTTCATTGCAGCTTCTATACTGAAATTATCCTCTGTCAAAGGTAGTGCCAAGGCCTTCAACACCTGTGCCTCCCACCTGGTGGTTGTGTGTCTCTTCTATGGCCCAGCTCTCGCTATGTACTTGCATCCTAGTTCTGGCCACTCCACAAAGCAGAACAAGTTTCTGTCCATGTTCTATATTATCATTACCCCCATGCTGAACCCTTTTATCTATAGTCTGAGGAACAAAGATATCAAAGATGCCCTCAAGAGGGTGATGAAGAGGGCAATGCATTTATCTCATTAAGTATAATGCTTGGTATGGTTTCTGAAACAAAGAAAATACAGTAAAAATATCAAACCAATTTGTGGCCTTGTATTTCCCCCATAGTGGACTCAGTGGTCAGAATATGTAAATTGTCCTGTGGTGGGTCATAAGAATATCTAGGCAAAAGGTCAAAATCCGGCTCTTGATTCCTGGTGCCCTTATGCTTCATGCTCTCTCCATGCAAGATCTGTCTGCACAGCAGCTCCAACATGGCGGGTGCTTGAAATCGTGATTCCATGACTAGAACCTGTAGATAAACCCTGTCTTTGAGCACAGAGATCCTAATAGATTTGTTTATGTAGAGAAAGAGAAGAAACCCAGGAAGTCACACAAATTTTTCTTTCTTCCCTGAATAACTTTTACTTGTCATTTATTTATATTTCATTAAAAAGTAATAGAATGTATATGTTAAATAGTGAAAATTAAAATAGAGAAAATGAACACATTATACTTTTAATCCAGGAGATGTGGGAATAAGGAGGGAGGGAGGGAAAAAGGGAAGGAGGGAGGAAGGGAGGGAGAGAGAGAGAAGATTGTTTTTGTTTTATTCCCCTAAACCTGCTTCCTCTAGATTTTCAAGTCAGCTCATTCAGTGAATATTAAAAAGAGGTCTGCAAAGGAATGCAACATAAAAGTAAAGATTGGGGTAATATTGAGAGTCTAGAAAGAAGCCAAAGGCATCAATTCAGGCATATGTGCAGCTGGATCATGCCCCAAGGCAAATTCCGAGTCTCTGAGGCTCAGACCTGATGGCTGTCAAGTTATGCTTACAGAGCAGGATCTGAGTCCCAAACATCTAACCTCCTGGGGCTCCAGGAGCTTATGCTAGATCTAGAAGCAGAAGATTCGCAGACATGGGGGTGCCGTAGCAACTGATAAACAAATGGAGAGAATTTATAGATAATTGACTAAAAGATTATTTTGTATACCAGACAAGAGTTCATGGACTTAGTGTCATGCATATATCATTAGTATTTGTACAACATTTAGACTTCATGTAGATCCATGTATGAATATGATTCCTCCATGTAATTTATCAAGTGAGAAAAAATATCATTGTTTCATTTAGAATCCTCGGTATTTGAGTCCTTCACGTTTTCCCCTGGTAGCAACATTCCAAGATGATCTTGGTAATTGAAGGCTGAAGCCATGGTAGGTGGGGCTGCTGAGACTAAAGCAACTTGTAGTTAATAGAATCTGTTCTTTAATGATCAGAACTGCAATTAGTAAACTCATCTCTAACATACTTTGCATTTAAAAGTCTTTATGAACACTCCTTACACACATATTTTCCTCATCTGTACAATGAGATGAATAATTGTTACTGCTGCAAATAATCAAAAAACATTAACTCCCAACTTTGTTTGTGACTCTCTCTTATGGCACTGTCCTCTCTGTGCAGTTCTGCCTGGTTCTTCTAGTTCTGCCACTCCATGAAACAACAAGGTCCAGTGCATGTTCTCTGTTACTACTATTCCCAGGTTTTTAAGAGATGGAGAAAGTGGTAACACATTCAACTCAGCAAAAACTGGTTTTTGAATTTACTGGTATGATCATAGGTTAGAATATGTAAATGACATTGTCAATCTCAATAATGACTAAGTAGTGGGAAGAACCAAATACCCCGTCCTTAATTGCTGACCCTATCAAGTTACCTGGCCACACAAGTGATAGGATTGTGGTGGTGTTGTATATTGAAGCCAAATTAAAAAGGCTATTGTCATTATTAGAACCTAAGATAAAATTATTTTTTGAAAAGAGAGGTCCTGTAGTTATCAGATGTAGAGAAATGGCAACAATGGAATAAACCACACAGACTGTTTATTTCCTGAGTTTCTACATTTCTTTATATTTATGAAATAAGAATTTATTAAAAATCAATAAAATTGTGAAACATCAACCTGAGATGTTTAATTATTTTAAAAGTAAATACTTTATGATTTTAAGCCCAGTGGAGAAAACAGTATGAGTGAATGTGGGTGTATGTGTGTGTTGGATGTTGTGTGTGTGAGAGAGAAATAATGAAACAGAGAGAGGGAGAAAGAGACATGAGGAGAAACAGGTGAAGTGGGAAAAGAAGAAAAGGAAGAAGAGTATTTGGAAGCGGAACTGAGAAGATGCAAAAAGTCTGCTCTGGACTTACTCTGAAATGTTTCTCCTATGTTATTCTTTGAAACTTATTTTGAAGTCAGTTGAGAAAAATAGGTTAGGGAAATTTTCTCAGGCTAGAGAGAAGTAAGATTCACCAAATTCTGAGCCCATGTGGGTTGGAATACGTTCCTTGGAAGCTTCCTAGAAACAATAAGAGCGCAGAAATGATGGCCGCCATGTTGTGATTCCGGAAGTGGAACCAAATCCCGGAGATGTGAGCCTCCCAGAAGTCTCAGGGCCTTCAGTTTGATCAGGATTCACAGAGTCATCAGACTAGGGAGTGCTCTGAGACTCACAGTTCAAGAACAACACAAAAAAAATTACAGAAAATACACAAAAAAGGTTTTCTTTAGACAATGGCTTATGAAGCAGTGTCCTTATATATTGTATTTTTAGAACACTTTACCTCAAGAATTGTGGAGATTTAGTTTTTTAATAAACATGTAAAGATGATAGGTGACATTCTATCCCCATATTACATGTAGGATATTGAGGTATATAAAATTCTGCCACACTTATCTCACACTTTTGTTCCACAAAGTATGATTTTTGTGGAACAAAAATATCTCCTACTGACCTGAAAATGAACTTCATTGCTGGGCCAGGGCATCCCATTCTGACCTTTAGTGGACATCTTTATATTATCTAAGAAAATGTTCACCTCTGGCCTGTGGCCTGTACTCCAGTTCTTCTATGCATAGATAAATAAGTAAATCTTAAAAAAAGAGAAAATATTCAGGTATTTTGAAAAAGAACACAGTGGTGGGTTGGGTGGACAGGGGAACCCAAGGTTCTATGGTGTGGACTATGGTTCTCTGGTGGTGGGGGAGCTATGGCAGCAGCACCTGCAGGTGGTGTTCCAACACTCCTGTAATTCAAACAATGTTGTAAACCAATATTAACTCAATGAAAGTTGTTATAAGTGGAAATATTTTATTCCTATAAAAAAACAATGTGTTCAGGGCCTCCCTGGTGGCACAGTGGGTTGAGCACCGCATTGTGAAGCATCCATGGCACAGCAGTGCAAGTTCGATCCCCGACCAGGGAGGAGACCCACATAGTGCAGCAGACCTCTCCTGTCTCGCCCACTGCTCCCCTCAGCAGTGTGTTTCTGTCGATCTGCCTGTTCTGCTCCCCCACTCTGTCTCTGGTGAATCCTCTCACCTACAGCGACTCTGGCCTGTGCCCCAGCTCTTGAATGCATAAATAAATCAATCTTTAAAAACAAACAAACAAACGAAATTCAATGTGTTCAATTAAAGTTAAATGATAGTGCTTATTAGGGGGAATCTATAAACTAACTTTGGAAGGTGCATAATCATATAATGAAGTCATTTCCTCATCCATGACATACTCCCCAGGAGTAGGATTGCTTGAAGCAGAACAAGGCTGGAATGCACCATGTCTAAAACTAGTCTGTACCCATAATCATAGTAGGGTAGAGGAGCTCCATTTCAAGAACGACCAAGAAAGAAAGGTCGGTGCCAATGATCTAAAGTAAATTTTTAAATGAAGAATTGGTAATGATGATTTGGAATAATCAATATCAGACTATCGGTATCTATTAATTGAAGGCATCTTGAGCAACACACTCTGATAAGTCCTTCACAGACAGTATATAACAGGATTCTATGGGCTACTTTCTGTAGTAACTATGACCAATGGGCCACTTTTAGGTGACTGCATGAGACTCAGAGGGGGTTATCTGCTCAGGCCATACAACTAGTAAGTGAAGAACGAGATCCAACCTGATTTATAACAGCAGTGCCAGCAATTGTTACCATGGCAGTTGGTGCTGTGTCTTAAAATAGGTTTTATTGCAATTCATCTTGCCTCAATTTCCTCTCTCATGAATAGGGAAAATTTTTCATATGCTTCACAGGCTGCTATGATGATTAGTTCAGGACAGGGAAATGATAAAATGTATGTATTAGTATATTTAAAACGTGTGTGCTTGGAAGCTGTGTGTCCACATCAAATTTATTGTTATGAATTTCTTTCTCTCTCTCTCTCTCTTTCATTATGTTTGACATCATTTGTATTCCCCAGGGAGTTCCCCCCACCATTTTACCTATGCATCATCATCTCAGTCCCTTGTGCTCTTTCTGCCCTAATCCCCATCTTTGCCCTATCCTCCCCACCACCCATGGTCCCTTTGGTATATCTTTGAACTTTTGGTCTTGTGAGTTTTTTTTTCTTTTTCTTTTTTTGTTTGTTTGTTTTTAGTTGTAATTGCCCATTTCATTGAGCATCTTCTTCCTTTCTTTTTTGGTTGTAGTTGTTGCTCTTTCACATTTCCTCCTAATAGTGGAGCCATCTGATATTTTTCTCTTGCCTTTGACTTGTTTCACTGAGTATAATTCCTTCTAGCTCCATCCAGGTTTCTATAAATAGTCCTAGTTTATCATTTTTGATTGCTGAATAATATTCCATTGTATATGTACCACATCTTCTTGATCCAGTCATCTACTTTTGGGCATTTGGGTTGTTTCCAGGTCTTACCAATTACAAATAGTGCTGCAATGAACATAGGAGTACAGGTGCTCTTTTGGGTTTTTTGGGTTTTTGGGTTTTGTGTCCATTTTTTGATTGGGTTTTTTGTTATGAATATTGAGCAAGTGGCTGTGTCATCTAAGGCAAATTACTTAACACTTCTGGTTCAACTTACTTAGATGAACATTAACTGTATAACATGGGACATGTCCTAAGACATTTCCAGCTCTAATGATCTCAAGTTAAAACAAAATCTATAATCATGAGACTATGCCAGGACTATGGGGAAAGGACCCAGAGGGGCTGTGGCTAATGGGGCAGATTAGCTGTGACCAAAGCTCCATGGAACAAGCCCCCAGAGAGCAAGTGCCTAGAGAGCTCCCTCCATCTCATTGTCTTTCCTTCCCCCTCACTCAGCTGCTACAATAATAAATAAGAGAGGACTCACCACATGTTAGCATCTCTCTTGTTATCAGCAAAAAAACTGCTACATGGCTCACAGTTCCTATCCTGGAGTCAACCTGTTGCATCCTGAAATGTCTTTCAGGGAAGAAATATGCTATTTCAATTTGGCAAAGAGTGTGTATTCCTGAGGAATCTTGGTCAAGGTGAGAAGGAAGATTTAGAAATAAGAGAGGATTCTGGGTGGTCTCCACAGCTGTGTAAGCTTCTAACAGGAGCTGTGGGGAACAGGGTGCATGGCTCTCATTCACTCATTCTTCAGCACTTCCCTCTCTCTTCCTTCACTCACCTCCACTGTGGTGTCTTCCTATGGAACTGTCTACCCTTATCCAAATTCATTGACCTCAGGACAAGATTAATGTCAGGTGTTACTCTGGGGTGAAGGCTGATGTTTGGACCTAGTTCTGCAATTTCTCAAGACCTGATATTGAGCTCTGCCACATTCTGGTTTTCCACATATGAACTAATAAAATATGTTGTCTAGAATAATATGAGATTTTCAAAAGACTGTGTGGGGACAATGACAGCTGTTTCCCATCAAGCAGAACTCTCACTGCCAGGGGCAAAGTTATGTTGTTGGCTCAGAGAAGCAGGTCTTCATTTTCCTGTACTGACTCCAGTGAGGATAAAGGAATCCCAGAACCTGCCTCAGTCTCCTAGTTCCCATGTCCATTGTCTACACATCTTTTTTATGCTCAAGCCATTGTCTTTTGTAGGATGAGTGTTACACCTGGAAGTGATAGTGGATACCTTGATGACTGAGAATCCATAAGATCGTGCACAGGGACTGACGGTGGCTTTGTTGAGAGGAAGGTCAGAGTCTCCAACAGATTTTCAAAGGTATCATTGTCTCCATGAAGAACAAGAATCATATTCCAACAAATTAAGTTATAATTACTGCATTAAGGAGGACAAATCTGTAAGTTCGAGGAAGAGAGCATGAAGCTTTTCAAATCTGTATTATCTAACATCTAAGGGACTCCTCTAGTTTAATTGGTTAAGTCACATCCATTTCCAAGCCGCTATTTGAATGTCACTCTTTCAAAATTTCTGTTATATTATCTTGTGTCATCTAGGCTTTGTTTAAAGGAATACACTTAAAATTGTAAATCCTTCATTATTCTAGAGCAACTGAATGTTGATTCTGAAGATTATTTTAAGAGCACCCAGCGGTGAGCCGTGTTTTACACTGAGCCTTCGCATGAGGCAGGGTCTTCTCCAAGCACTGGGTTCACACCAGGCTGCCTAGTTAAAGCGACCAAGCTCCCCTGTGCAGGTAGGACAGTGTCACCATAATTCGGTGAAATTACAATTGCCAGTAATTGTAAATTTGAAAGGCCAAGGGAAATCCTGATATTTTAGTGAATAAAGTTGTAATGATGACTTACTACAGTGCCTTGTCTACAGGGAGAGTGAGAATCTTTTTCAAGATAATTTTTCAGTTAAGAACGGTGATTAGGGCCTCCCTGGTGGCGCAGTGGGTTAAGCAACGCACTATGAAGCAGACCGCAACCACTGCAGCACGAGTTCGATCCCTGCTGCCGGCCAGGGGGGG
>JAGFMF010012242.1:1397173-1409973 GCA_019455555.1 Galemys pyrenaicus
ATATCTTTGTGATCAGACCCTTGTCTGTTGTGTGGAGCGCAAAGATTTTTTCCCATTCAGTGGGGTTTCTTTTTGTTCTGTTTAACGTTTCCTTTGCTCCATTCAATTTCTAATGACTGTAAGTTTGTTAAAAAAAAATTTGTAACCATGAAACTATGCCAGTACTATAGGGAAGAAAGGACCAAATGGAATTGAAAAAAATGGGGCAGATATGTTGTGACCAAATCTCCATAGCAACATGCCCCAGAGAGCAAGTGCCTGGAGAGCTCCCTCCATCTCACTGTCTTCCTTCCTCCCTCCACTGACCTCAGTAATAAATATTAGAGGACTCCCCACTCATGGGCATCTCTCTTGCTGTCAGTGAACATCCTGTTTCATGGCTCACAGATCCAATCTTGGAGTGAACAGGGTCCATGTTAAAACTTTTTTCAGGAAAGAAATACCCTATTACATGTTGGCAAGAAGTGTGTATTCCTGAGGAATCTTGGTCAAGGTGAGAAAGCAAGATGCAGATGAACAGAAGTTTCTGGGCTGTCTCAACAGCTGTGTAAGCTTCTAGCAGGAGCTGTGAGGAAGCGGGTGCATGGCTCTCATTCACTTGTTCCTCAGCACTTCCCTCTCCCTCCCTCCTCTACCCTCCATGGTGGCATTTTTTGGTTGAACTGTTCTTTCTTGCCTGAATTCCCTGATCTCAGAGACAAGGTTAATGTCAGGTATTAATCTGGGATGAGGGCTGATGCTGAGCTCTCATTCGGCAGTTCTAAAGGTCTGATATTGAGCTCTGCCAACTTCTGGTTTTCCATATATGAACTGGAAATAACATGCCATCTAGAATCAAATTAAATGGCTTCTGTGAAGATGGAAACATTAATAATTGTGTGCAGAATCAAAATCAGTAATGTACTGAATTTTAGGGATAATCTCTGTGGTCAAAGCAGCATTGTCTATGCTTTCCACACTTATCCATCCCAAGGACTCTCTTATTGTTATCTCCTTAAGGAATTTGTTTTAAAATAATGATATGAACTTTATTTCCCTTTAAATATATAGCTTCTATTTTGTGTAGCAAGAACCAAACTTTTCCTACATAAAAGACATTCTGAAGCTCATGCACAGTGTCATTGGGTTTTGAATTCTTAAACTATAATTCCATTCTTATCTTTTGATATCCTCACAATCTGAAGACAGTGATTCTGGAGGGACCCTCTGTAAATACTGGCAGTGTTGGCTTTACTATGTTATCTACCTTTCTTATATGACATTGGTATTTTTCACTCCACAACATTCTTGACTTTTTATAAATTGATTTTTTGTCTGTGCAAACTACTAAATTCACTGCATCCTGGAATGTAAAAATGGGTAGGGTTTTGATTACTAGGTTCACACAATGAAATATCCAGTGAGTATTTGTATCAGCCCACATTCCTTCTTCACAATTTTTGAGAAATGATGAACACATTCAAAAACCTGATCAAGGAGAGTGAATATATTCATATTTCTTTCATCTAGTTGTTTAAATTTAATAGGTGAAATTTCTCACAAGTAAGTGAAAAAGTCACCACCCACACTCTTATTTGGTAGTGATGGGTCATGAGGAATACTTTTAGTTATGACTGCACTTGTTACAAGTAAACCTATGTAATTAGTAAAAATATGTAGAACCATTTTGATCAAAATTTGACACGATGTGAGGCACATTTCCCTTAAAGACAAATTGAGTACAATAAATCATAACATTTACTTAAAAGGCTCTTAAGAATAAGGTAGCCTACTTAGGGCTGTGTCATCATTACAGTGTTTGCCGATTCCTGGCACAAGTGAGAAGCAGCCACAACACAGAGGTGGAGAACCTAATTCAAGCACTAAGTAGATAATGATTTATGTGGCTTTTATCTTTAATGTTTGACTTACTTCCTTGTGAGGTCTGAAACTGCATCTGACAAGAGAAAATGCTGCCTCCTGGTCTACTAGCATGATGATGTGTGACAATTTCCCCCCAGATAACCTGTGAAGTCTAGCATCTCTGTAATCTCTAGTTCTGGGTGCCACTGTCATTCATAGTCATCTGGGGACAATCAATGACAGTACTAGTAACAACCAACACCTCCTTTACAGTTATTATGTACTGGAATGTTGCATATATTTGCTTGCATATATATAGTCCAAAGGCTCTTTCTGTCCTTACTTCTTTATGAGTAAATGATATTGAGTTTACACCAATGGGACAAGTTATAGGTGTAAAATTTATCAGAACTGAGTTTTCCCCCATTTTATGGTGACATAGTTGACTATATTTTAGCACAAGAGTGCTCGTGTGAGTGTTAATTCCAACAAATCCATCCAAAAGCGGAAGGCTGCACCCCTGGATTTTCTTCCTGGTTTGAGTTCCCGGACAAGGATGTGCTGTGTCTGGAGTGTTCTCATGGCTTTCTGGGGACAAGGACAGCTGCTGCCCTCGGGCAGACACTCACCTCCTGGGGTAAGAGACATGAGCTTTGGCACAGAGAGGCAGGTCTTCATTTTCCTGCACTGACTCCACTGATTGAGAAATGAATTCCGGAACCTGCCTCAGTTTCTCTATCCTCATGTTCATTGTCTACACATCATAACATTTCTGAGCTCAAGTCACCATCTTTTGTAAGCTGAGTCTTACACTGCAAATGACAATAGACTCCCTGGTGACTGAGAATCCAATAAAACCAGGCACAGGGCCTGAAGGTACAAGTATTTCTGAATTGAGAAAGTAAAATCTGCAGATTCAAGGAGGGGAACAAAAGGCACTTTCAACTCTGTATTATCTAATATCCCGGGGTGGGGGGGTGTCTTAGAGTTTTGAAGTTGGTTAAGTCACACCATTTACAGTGACTACTTGGCATGTGACTTCTTCCTTTATTATTATATTATAGTATCTCATTCTTGTATCTTTCCAGACCTTGTATCACAGAAACACACTTATAAAATGGTCCACCCTTCCTTATTATCATTTAATTGAACACTAATTCTCAAGATGGCTATAAAAAGCATCCACAGAATTTCCTCATTTTACAATGAGGCTTAGCAAGGTGCAGGGTCTTCTCCAAGCACTGGGTGCACATCGGGCTGCCTACTTAGAGTGACCATGCTTCACCCTGTGCAGTTTGGACAGTGTCACCCTAATTTGGTGTAATTCCAGTTGCCATGTAATTGTAAATGTGAAAGGACAAAAGAAATTTAAGATATTTTAGTGGCTAAAGCACCAATGATTCCTCATTACTGTGTCTTGTCCCATGAGAGAGTGAATATATTTATGCAAGTTAATTTTTCAGTTAATTATGGAGTTTATACAAAGATGCAAGATTCACTCAACCTTAATGAATCATATTTTCATATTTAGTCAGTTGCATGAAAGAGAAACTGAAGAGAATTTATTCTGTTATTTGAGACTGAAACCATTTCATCTTTCATCTGTACTCAGCAGATGGTGCCAAGCAGGTCCATGGAAGGGGACAGAAACCTCACAACTGTGACGATGTTTGTTCCCCTGGGAATCTCAGAAGATAAACAGCTGCAGCTTAGTCTCTTTCCAGTCTTCCTGGGGATCTACCTGGTGACATTATTCTGGAACCTGGGTCTCATCACCCTAATCAGGATGGACTCCCATCTGCACACACCAATGTACACTTTCCTGAGTGTGCTGTCATTTATAGACATCTGCTATACTTCTTCCATCAGCCCAAGGATGCTTTCAGACCTCTTCAAAGATAAAAAAGTCATTTCCTTTGTTGCCTGTGCCACCCAGTATTTTGTAGCTTCCTGGATGGGTCAGGCTGAGTGCTGCCTCTTGGCTGCCATGGCCTATGACAGATACGTGGCCATTGGCAACCCTCTGCAGTACTTGACCATCATGGCGCCCGGGTTCTGTTGGAAGATGGTTGCTGGGGCCCTTGGTTGTGGTTTTATTTCAACCTTAATTGAAACAATCACTAGCTTTGAGATGTACTACTGTGGGCCAAATGTCATCCAGAATTTCTTTTGTAACTTAACTGAAATTATGAGCTTGTCTTGTTCTAATCCCTACATCAGTCAAATGAGTCTTTTTCTGATAATAATTTTTGTTGTTTTAGCTCCTCTGGTCATTATTTTGTTATCCTATGGTTTCATTGCAGCTTCCATCCTGAAATTATCCTCTGTCAAAGGTAGTACCAAGGCCTTCAACACCTGTGCCTCCCACCTGGCAGTTGTGACTCTCTTCTATGGCACAATCCTTGCTGTGTACTTGCATCCCAGTTCTGGCCACCCCACGAAACAGAACAAGTTTCTGTCTGTGTTCTATATTATTATCATTCCCATGTTAAACCCTTTCATCTATAGTCTTAGGAACAAGGAGATCAAAGAGGCCCTCAAGAGGGTGATGAAGAGGACAGCACATTTATCTCACTAAGAATAATATTGGTAATGTTACCTGAACAGAAAAAGTAAAATATAGGAAAATGAAACAAAAAATACTATGGCACCAGGTATTTCCAGTCCTCGAATAAGACAGAATTAAGGAAAGGTAAGTGATCTTTTGCATGTCGTAAGACGATCAGGCAGAGAGAAGTAAAAGTTGTAAAAGTAAAAGTTCTTGGTTCCAGGTGCTCTTAGTGCTCTTCCTGGTGCTTAGTGCTCACACCGCAGGGATCTCTCTGAGCAGCGGCTCCAACATGGCGGGCAGCTTGAAAGCCGGTTTCCCTGATTAGAGCCCCGTAGACTGACCCTGTGTTTGAGAACAGAGGTTCTGATAAATTTTGTATATAGAGAAATGAGAAGAGCCAAGGAAGTCACACAAACTGTCATTTCTCCCCTGAATTTCTCTTAGTTATTTGCACCTGTATTTCCATTAAGTAGTAAAGGAATTTATGAATTTAATACTGACATTTAAAAATTGAGACAATGCATACATTATTAACTTAATCCTTGAAAGTGAGGCAGGATGAGAGAGACAGAGGGAGAAGTAGAAAAGAAAATAGAAAAAAAAAAAAAAAACAGAATGGAGAAGGAGTAGACGCAGGAAGAGAAGGAGGAGTATCGGAAGAGATGGAGGAGGAAGAGAAAAGGAGGTGGAGGAGATGGTGAAAATTGTTGTTTTTCAATTACCCCAAACCTGTTTGCTTATTCTCGAGTCACCTTGTAAATACAGTTGTGAAAAAGAGATGGTGGAAAGAAACAGAACATTTAAATATAAACTTTGGGGAACCACTTAGAGCTAGAAAGAATCCATGGGGTACAGTTGCTCCATGGGTACAGTTGTTCCTGACCCACGTTCCGTGGGTGCTTCCTAGAGACTCAGACTCAGAAATGATGGCGCCATGTTGTGCTACAGAGGCAGAACCGAGAGAGACCCCAAAGATCTGAGCATCCTGAGATTCTGGGCCTTAGCTTTGACCAGAAGCATAAGATCAGCTGACTTTGCGTGGGTGGGGAGGGCACAGAAAATTGGAGTCCAACCAACAGAATTTGTAGAAAATTGACTGAGATATTTTATTTCTAGATAAGAATTCATAGACTGTCATCCTATTACAATAGTATGTGTGCGGCATTTAGACTTCGTGTACATCCTTGTATGTGTATAATTTCTTTAGGTTATTCACAAAGTGAGAATAATCTCCCTGTTTCAGGTAGAACCCTGGGCATACTGGTCCACCATGTTCATTTCAGGTAGCGACAATCCAAGATCACTTTATAACTGATGGTTTTGAAGAATTGGCAGATGGTACCTCTGAGACTATGCAAATTGTCATGAACTAGAATCTGTTCTTTAATGTTCAGAGCTGTGATGAAAAATCTCATCTCTACCATGCATCATAATCGATGCCCTCATGCAAGCTACATAGACAAATATTTCCTCATCTTTACAATGAGAAGAATAATTGCATCTTCCTCAAAAATGATACCTTATTTAACTGAGACTAGGCATGAAAAGCCTTAACCCAGAGTCTGGTATATGGGAATACTTAATGAATGTTAACTTATGCAGTAAGCGATTAGTCATTTTTAATTATTAAACTTCATATCTGTCAGGAGAAGTCCTGGTCACTTGCTAAAAAGAGACAAAATAAGCAGCTTTGGAATGTCTGCTCGTGTTGGGACACAATAGTGAGTAAAAAGCCCTTACCCCCACCTCTGCAGCTTCAGTGCACAGAGGCAGGCCTCAAGGAAATGGAAGGAACTCAAGTTCATACAAGTGAGCACACGTGGAGATGTTACCGTGGTCTTCCATAGCTTACTACGTGAAACCTTGAGTTTTCCTTCTGACCGGATTTTCCCCACCTTTCTCTGTGTGGACTCTACTTCACAAAAGTGCCTGTCTTTCCCTTCACTTTTGGTAGTGAATGTCAATTACCCCAATGCCAGAATCACTGGAACAAAACAACTAACAAATAAACAAACAAATAAAAGAAAAATGTCTCGTGCTTTGGATTTATGTGCAGTGCTCATTAGTTTTACTAGTGGCTTAGGTCAAATGGTAACTTGTTTTCATTTCTACCACTGGGTGTCAAACACCATGTAGCATTTCACCTGTGAGTTACCCTAGGTTATCGCCTTGTCTTGCTTCAATGCTTCCATATGCAAAATGACTCTTTTACTTCGCACCTGTTTTTGATGTCGTTGGGCCTTTGTTTGCAATCCTTTCTTCTCTGGTTCCACAGAAGTTTCCATACTGAAACCCCCTGCATCAGAAGTAGTGCCACGACCTCAATACCTGTGCCTCACACCTGGTGACAATGACTCTCTTCTGTGGCACAACCCTCTGCACATGCATCCTCATGCCGTCACTCCAGGAAACAGAAGAAGGTTCTGACCATGTTCTTTGTTACTGTCTCCCTCATGTAAACCTTATTATCAAAGAGGAGTAAAGACCATAATGAGTTTCTCAGGCTGTTGATAAGGGGTAATGAAAAATGTAAGTTGGTCACAGTGATATTTGGGCTGGATCTTTTGAACTTCTGTAAGGAATATAGGATCAGAATATGTAAGTGACGTTGTCAATCTCATAATAATTAGGTAGAGAGAGGAGATGAAAACCCCATTTGATTGTTGATGCCATCATGTCAGTTGTCAATCCAGAGAAGTGATTGTTGTGGTGGCGTGGAATTGAAGCAAGATGAAAAAGCCTGTTGTCATGAACTTCATTGCTTGGCCAGGGTATCCCATTCTGACCTTTAGTGGACATCTTTAAATTATCATAGCAAAAAGTTCAGTTACTTTGAAAACTGACTGTGGAATGGAAGCAAATTCGGGGATGGGAAAGGGAGAAGGGGAGGGACAAGAACACAATGGGGGGAGCACAAGGGTCTATGGTGTGGATTATGGTCTTTTGGTGGTGGGTGAGCTATGGCAGCAGCCCCTGCATGGGGATCCAACACTCCTGTAATTCAACCAATGATGTAACCAAATTAACTCCATGAATGTTACTGTAAATCAAACTTCTTATAAAAGAATGTGTTTATTTTTTCACTTTTTAATTAACTTTTATTTATTTATATATATTTGGCATCAATTGTAATCCCTATGTATTCCCCATCACCATATCACCAGTGCACCATCACCTCAGTCCCCCGTGCTCCCATCTGCTCTCGACCCTCCCCCTTCCACCTCCCCACCAGGTGTCTCCAATTTGTCCTTGTCTTTTCATTTTTGGTTTTTGTGTCTTATTATTATTATTATTGCTCTTATTCCTTTCCTTGATCCTTATTTGGTTCCCTTATATTCCTCCTAGGGGAGGAACCATCTGGTATTTTTCTTTTGCTTTCTGACTTATATATTAGCAGGTGTTAAATCAATTAATGAAATCATTGCACCATCCATGACTTTCTCCCAGGAGCAAGAATTGTTTAAGTGGAACAAGGCTAGAATGGGAACTTGTCTCCTACTAGCCTGTGCCCCTAATCACAGCAGGGCAGGTGAGCTCCGTTTCAAAAAGAACCTAGAAAGAATGGTTGATGGCATGATCTCAAGTAGATGTTTTAATGAAAAATTAGTAATGTTGCAAGATTTGGATGATCAATATCAGAACACATGAATGGTGACATCTATTAATAGAGGGCATCCTGTGTAATCCACACTCTGATAAGTACTTTATAGACATTGTCTAACAGGATTCTTTCACGCAGGGCTACTCTATGTAGTAACTATGACTATCTGCCCATTTCAGGTGACGGCATGAGCCTCAGAGGCATGAGCCTGCTCAGGTCACACAACAGTAAGTGAAGAGCCAGATCCAACCCAGCTGACGGATGCCTTTGCTCGAGATTGTTACTATGGTAGTCAAGGCTCTGTCTTAAAATAGGTTTTATTGAAATCCTTCTTGTCTCAGTTGTCTCTCATGACTAGGAAATGATCATTGGGTTGCTAATGATTAGTTCAGGTCCGGGAAATGATGAAATGTATGTACTAGTATATTTAAGAGCTGTGTGCTCGGTAAGCAGCGGCGTGTCCATATATCTAATTTATTGTTATGAAGTTATTTAGCAAGTGGCTGTGTCATCTTGGGCAAATTCCTTAGCTCCTCTGGTTCAACTTACTGACCTAGAAATTAAATGTATGACATGGGACTATTCCTAAGACATTTCCACCTCTAAAGATTTCAAGTTTGTTAAAACAACTCCATAACCATGTGACTATGCCAAGACAACGGGAGCGAAAGGACCAGAAGGGAACTAGAAAAAATGGAGCAGATTAGCTGTGACCAAAGCTCCATGGATCCTGTCCCCAGAGAGCAAGTGCCTGGAGAGGGCCCTCCAGCTCATTGTCTTTCTGCTGCCTCCATGATAAATATTCGAGGACGCCCCACTTGCTGTGTCTCTCTTACTGTCACTGAACAACCTGTTTTATGGCTCACAGGTCCCATCCTGGAGTCAACAGGATTCACGCTGGAATGTTTTTCAGGGAAGAAACACGCTATTTCAGTTTGGCAAGAAGTGTGTATTCCTGAGGGATCGTGGTCAAGGTGAGAAGCAAGATTTAGAAGAAAGAGAGGATTTTGTGTCTTTTCAACTGCAGTGTAAGCCTCTAGCAGGAGCTGTGGGGAGCAGGGGTACGACACTCGGTAACTCCTTCCTTTCCCTACCCTCCAATGTAGTGTCTTCTTGTGGAGAAAGACAAGATTAAATCAGGTATTACTCTGGGGTGCGGACTGATGTCAGGTACTACTCTGGGTTGAGGAACTTGACCTGTCATTTCTCAAGGACCTGCCACATTCTGGTTTTCCATATATGAGCTAAGAACATATGGCTTCTAGAATCAAGTAAGACTTTCAGAAGACTTTGTGGAGACAATGACAGCTCTTTCCCCTCTGGCAGACCCTCACTGCCAGCGGCAAAATTCATGTTGTTTGGCTCAGAGAGGCATGTCTTCATTTCCCTGTACTGACTCCAGTGAAGGAGAAAAGCATTCCAGAAGCAGCCTCAGTTTCCCAGTTCCCATGTCCATTGTCTACACATCCTAGCATTTTTGAGCTCAAGTCACTGTCTTTTGTAGGCTGAGTCTTTTTTTTTTTAATTTATTTTTTTATTAATATAAATTTTTTTAAAATTTACATATACTTGCCATCAATTGTAATCCCCATGTATTCCCCATCACCATGTCACCAGTGCACCATCACCTCAGTCCCTCGTGCTCCCATCTTCCCTCAACCCTCCCTCTCCCCTTCCCACCAAGTGTCCCCAGTCTGTCCCTGTCTCCTCATTTTTGGTTTTTGTGTCTTTATTGCTGTTATTGTTATTATTATTGTTCTTATTCCTTTCTTTGATCCTTATTTGGTTCCCTTATGTTCCTCCTAAGGGAGGAACCATCTGGTATTTTTCTTTTGTGTAGGCTGAGTCTTACACCTGGACGTGACAATGGACTGTGGTGACTGAGAATCCGTAAGACCATGCACAGGGGCTCCTGGTGGCTTTGCTGGGAGGAGGCTCAGAGTCTCCAACAGATTTTAAAAAGTGTCACTGATGCCAAAAAAAAAAAAAAGGAATCAACTTCCCAGGCAATTTAAGTTATAAATATATCATATTAAGGAAAACAAATCTGTAGATCTGAGGAAGGGACTATGATGTTCTTTCAAATCTGCAGGATCTAACATCTCAGGTGACTTCCTAAGTTAAAATTGGTTAAGTCACATCCATTTCCAAGTCACTGCTTGATTGTCACTCTTTGAAGTTCCCATTATAGTATTCATATGTCTTCTAGGCTTTGTGACAAAGAAAAGTACTTCCAAATTGTAGAAATTCATTATAGATTAAATGAAAGTTAACTCTGAAGGTCATTTTAAAGAGCACCTATTGAACATCCTCATTTTACACTGAGGCTTTTCATGATGCAGGGTCTTCTGCAAGCACTTTAATCAGGCATTGAGTAGCCTAGTTAAAGTGACCACACTTCACCTGTGCAGACAGGACAGTGTCATCCTAATTTGGTGTAATTCAAATTGCCATGTAATTTTAAATTTGAAAGGCAAAAATGAAATGAATATATTTAGTGGCTAAAGTACTATGGTACCTAACAGCTGTGTCTTATCCCTAGGGAGTGTGAGAATATTTATACAAGTTAATTTTTCATTTGAGTTTGGTGATTATACAAAAACGCAAGATTAACTCAGTGTCAATGAATCATATTTGTATACTTAATCATCGGGAATAGGAAAAATGTAGAGAATGTTTTTATGTTTTTTGAGGATGAAACCATTTCATCTTTTCTTAGCGCAAGGTGACAAGTGGGTCCATGGCAGGGGACAGAAACCTCACAACTGTGACAATGTTTGTTCTTCTGGGAATCTCAGAAGATAAACAGCTGCAGCTTAGTCTCTTTCCAGTCTTCCTGGGGATCTACCTGGTGACATTATTCTGGAACCTGGGTCTCATCACCCTAATCAGGATGGACTCCCATCTGCACACACCAATGTACTTTTTCCTCAGTTTCCTGTCGTTGATAGACATCTGCTATACTTCTTCCATCAGCCCAAGGATGCTTTCAGACCTCTTTAAAGATAAAAAAGTCATTTCTTTCATTGATTGTGCCACTCAATGTTTTGTAGCTTCCTGGATGGGTCAGGCTGAGTGTTGCCTTTTGGCCGCCATGGCCTATGACAGATACGTGGCCATTGGCAACCCTCTGCAGTACTCGACCATCATGGCGCCGGGACTCTGCTGGAAGATGGTTGCCGGGGCCCTTGGTTGTGGTTTTCTTTCAATCTTAATTGAAATAGTTACTTGCTTTGAGATGTACTTCTGTGGGCCAAATGTCATCCAGAATTTCTTTTGTAACATAACTGAAATTATGAGCCTGTCTTGTTCCAATCCCTTCATTAGTCAAATTAGTCTTTTTGTGATAATTATTCTTGTTGTTTTAGGTTCTCTGGTCATTATTTTGTTATCCTATGGTTTCATTGCAGCATCCATTCTGAAAATATCCTCTGTCAAAGGTAGTGCCAAGGCCTTCAATACCTGTGCCTCCCACCTGGCAGTTGTGACTCTCTTCTATGGCACAGCCCTTGCTGTGTACATGCATCCTAATTCTGGCCATTCCACAAAGCAGAATAAGTTTCTGTCTGTTTTCTATGTTATTTTTATCCCCATGTTAAATCCTCTTATCTATAGTCTTAGGAATAAGGAGATCAAAGAGGCCCTCAAGAGGGTGATGAAGAGGGCAACACATGTTTCTCATTAAGAATAATGTTGGGGCCTCTTTGGTCATACAAGGGGTTAAACCACAGAACTATGAAACTGTCAGCAGAACTGCAGCATGAGGTGAATGCCTGGCCAGGAAGGTGGCCCACATGGCACAGGGGGCCTCTCCTGTCTCGCTGGCTGCTCCCCTCCGCAGTGTATTTCAGTAGATCTGCTGTTCTGTTTTCCCTCTCACAGCCCCACACCTCTTAGTGCAAGGTGACAAACAAAAAAATATGCATAAATGAATATTTTTAAAAAAGAGGACTATTTGGTATTTTACCTGAACAGAAAAAGCAAAAAATAGGACAACAAAACAAAAAATAAGATGGGGTATTTCTATTCCTCACTGAAGATGGAAGTAAGAATAGGTAAGTTTCTTTTAGTGTCTTTTGTCAGTCCAAAGGAGATCAGGCAGATAAAAGTGAAAATGTGCTTCTTGATTCCTAGTGTTCTTATCCTTAATCGTCTCCATGAGGGATCTATCTGAGTAATAGTTCCAACATGCTGGCAACTTGAAAACCCCTTTCCATGATTAGATTCATGTAGATAAACTGTGTGTTTGAGAACAGAGGTTCTGCTAGATGTTGTAGGTAGAGAAATGAAAAAACCTTGTAAGTCATACAAAGTCTTCCTGCTTTCCTGAATTTTTAAATTTACTTTTATTTATTTACATGTCATTTGAGAGTAAAACAATTTATTTATTTGTCCTCAAAAATGACAAAACAATTAACTGAAGGGAGGCATGAAGAAATCTAGCCCAGGATCTGCTCTATGGTAATACTTAATGAATGTTAACTTATACAATTGGTAATTACTCAGTTCTTATTATTCAGTTTCACACATGTAAAGAGAAATCCTGGTAACTAGCTAAAAAGAGACAAATTAAGCAGATTTGGAATGTCTACTCCACTTCCTCCTCAAGGAAGTGGAAGGAACTCAAGTTCATACAAGTGACCACACATGGGGATGTTACCATGGTCTGAAATCTACTACATACATGGAATCTTGGGCTTTACTTATGAGCAGTCCTTCCTTCCTTCCTTCCTTCCTTCCTTCCTTCCTTCCTTCCTTCCTTCCTTCCTTCCTTCCTTCCTTCCTTCCTTCCTTCCTTCCTTCCTT